>CM026897.1:35565106-35687685 GCA_015227895.2 Colaptes auratus | reverse complement strand
AATGTTACAATACAATACAATAAATCCAGTTGGAAGAGACCTTCAAGATCATCGCGTCCAACCTATCAACCAATCCAACCACCTAACAACTAACCATGGCACCCAGTACCCCATCAAGTCTCCTCCTGAACACCTCCAATGATGGTGACTCCACCACCTCCCTGGGCAGACCATTCCAATGGGCAATCACTCTCTCTGTATAGAACTTCTTCCTAACATCCATCTAACCTCCCCTGGCACCTGAGACTGTGTCCTCTTGTTCTGGTGCTGCTGCCTGGGAAAGAGACCAACCTCTGCCTGTCTACAATCTCCCTTCAGGTAGTTGTAGAGAGCAATAAGGTCACCCCTGAGTCTCCTCTTCCAGGCTAAGCAACCCCAGCTCCTCAGCCTCTCCTCATAGGGCTTGTGTTCCAAACCCCTCACCAACCTTGTTGCCCTTCTCTGGACCTTCCAGCAAGTCAACATCCTTCCTAAACTGAGGGGCCCAGAACTGGACACAGGACTCAAGGTGTGGCCTAACCAGTGCAGTGTACAGGGCAGAATGACCTCCCTGCTCCTGCTGGCCACACTGTTCCTGATGCAGGCCAGGATGCCATTGGCCCTCTTGGCTGCCTGGGCACACTGCAGGCTCATGTTCAGCCTACAATCAACCAGCACCCCCAGGTCCCTCTCTGCCTGGCCGCTCTCCAGCCACTCTGACCCCAGCCTGTAGCACTGCATGGGTTGCTGTGGCCAATGTGCAGAACCCGGCACTTGGATGTGTTCAATCTCATGCCGTTGGATTCTGCCATCTGTCCAGCCTGTCGAGGTCCCTCTGCAAAGCCTCTCTCTGCCCCAGCAATCACTCCTGCCCCAGCTTGGTGTCGTCCGCAAATTTACTGATGATGGACTCGATGCCCTCATCCAGATCATCAATAAAGATGTTGAAGAGCATGGGGCCCAGCACTGATCCCTGGGGCACACCACTAGTGACTGGCTGCCAGCTGGATGTGGCACCATTCACCACACTCTCTGGGCCCTCCAGCCAGTTCCTACCCAACGCAGTGTGCTCCCATCCAAGCCATGGGCTGCCAGCTTGGCCAGGATTTTGCTGTGGGGGACGGTGTCAAAGGCCTTGCTGAGGTCCAGGTAGACCACATCCACAGGCCTCCCCCACATCCACCAGCGGGTCACCTGATCATAGAAGGAGATCAGGTTGGTCAGGCAGGACCTGCCCTTCCTAAATCCATGCTGGCTAGGCCTGATCCCTTGGCCATCCTGTAAGTGCTGTGTGATTGCACTCAAGATGACCTGTTCCATAATCTTGCCTGGCACTGAGGTCAGGCTGACAGGCCTATAATTCCCTGGCTCATCCAACGGCCCTTCTTGTGGATGGGCACCACGTTGGCCAGCTTCCAGTCTTCTGGGACCTCTCCAGTGAGCCAGGACTGCTGAAAAATGATGGAGAGTGGCTTGGCCAGCTCATCTGCCAGCTCTCTCAGCACCCTAGGATGGATCCATCCGGTCCCATGGACTTGTGGGGGTCCAAGCGCTGAGAAGATCCCTAACAATCCCATCCTGGAACAGAGGAAACTATGCAGCTCCCTGGCTCCTTCTGCCAGCTCTGCAGGCCAGCTGTCGGAAGACATTCTGTCCTGCTAGTAAAAATTGAGGCAAAGAAGGTGTTAAGTACCTCTGCCTTTTCTTCATCCTTTGTTACAACGTTCCCCTCCGTGCCCACCAAGGAGTGGAGGTTGTCCTTGCCCTCCCTCTTGCTATTAATATATTTATAGAAGGACTTTTTGTTGTCCTTCACAGCAGAGGCCAGTCTGAGCTCCAAATGTGCTTTTGCCTCCCTAATTTTTTTCCTACAAGACCTAGCAACTTCCCTAAACATTCCATGGTTGCCTCCCCTTTCCCAAAGATGATACACCCTCTTTTTTTCCCTTAGTTCTTTTAGAAGTTCATTACCCATCCAGGCTGGCCTTCTGCCCCGGTGGCTCATCTTCCAGCACGTTGGCACAGCCTGTTCCTGCACCTTCAAGAGCTCTTCCTTGAAGCAGCTCCAGCTCTCCTGGACCCCTTTATTTTTAAGGGCTGTTTTCCAAGGAACCTTCTGAGTTAGTTCCTTGAGTGATCTGAAGTCTGCCCTCCAGAAGTCCAGAGTGGAGGTCTTCTTGCTACCCCTCTTAGCTTGGCTGAATACTGAAAATTCAATTATCTCGTGGTCACTGGTGCCTCAACTCCCTCCGACCACCACATCACCCACCAGCCCTTCCCTGTTGGTGAAGAGGAGGTCAAGCATAGCCTTACCCCTGGTAGGCTTGTGCAGCACCTGGGATAAGAAGCTGTCCTCCATGCACTCTAAGAACCTCTTAGATTGCCTCCTCTCTGCTATGTTGTGATCCCAGCAGATATCAGGCAGGTTGAAGTCACCCATGAGAACAAGGTCAGGTGATCTTGAGACAGCCTTAAGCTGCCTATAGAATGCTTCATCAACATCTTCCTCCTGGTTGGGTGGTAATAACAGACTCCAACCAGGATGTCTGCCCTGCTGGTCTTCCCTCTAATTCTCACCCACAAGCACTCAACCCGATCATCCCTGATCTCTAGCTCAACGGCATCAAGTGCCTCTCTGATGTACAGGGCCACCCCTCCACCCCTTCTTCCTTGCCTGTCTCTCCTGAAGAGCCTGTAGCCGTCAATTGCAGCGCTCCAGTCATGCAAGTTGTCCCACCACGTCTCTGTGATGGCAACTACATCTTATCTTTCCTGCTGCAACAAGGCTTCCAGCTCCTCATGTTTGTTGCCCATACTTCGTGCATTAGTGTCATGCACTTCAGCCGGGGCTGCTGGTTGCTCCCGAAACTCCAGCTTACCACCCTCAGACTCCTGTCTGGGGGACGGTTCCAGCCCCTTCCCCTTCGAAGCTAGTTTAAAGCCCTGTCAATGAGGCCTGCTAATTCCCTTCCCAGAATCTTTTTCCCTTTGGGGGACAGGCCATTCTCGTGTACTGTGACCTTCTCTGCTTATCATCCCAAGAAGTGGCGCGTTTGAATTCATGCTGGCTGGTGGTGGCCTCTGCACATGGGCACTGCTCTGCAGGGAGAGGCTGCTCTGTGAAGGATGCATCCCTGGCATGCTGTAGGCAGGCAGATGATGTGGCTGTCCAGGTGGGTTGTGATCTGGGGTATCTTCGGTGCTTGGGCTTTGAGCAGCTCTTGTCCCTGCAGCTCTGGGCTTGGCAGCTTTGTAGCTTTGCCTGCTATGGAGAAGTTCTTCAGCTGCAACCTCTGCAGTGGCTCTTGTTTCTTCCAGTAAAACAAGGCAAATTGCTCCCTCTTTGGAATAGCATTTGTAGACTTCCTGTGACAATGACAGCCAGTGGCAACAAAGATTGAAAGACAGAAACCTGATACTTTAACCTACAGAATCAAGTTTTCTCCAAATACGGCCAAAGGCACACACACCTGGCCTGCTGGGACCCCAGGCCATGATCAGACAAGCCTGGGCAGTATCAGCAATTTCTTGGAAAACCAGCGCTCCTGGATCCTGCTCCATTGTCTGGTTCAGGGCATATTTGAGGGTTTGTCCCTTCAGGACATAAGATCTCTAGCTAGCTAAGCCAAATATCTAGTGGAAAATGATTAGTTTTATTTTGATTACAGGAATGACCTTATAGATGAGTGTTTGAAAAAGCCACATTCTTCCTGCCTATAGTAGCTTTAGGCTGTACCTTTAAAATTTTCCACAGATCTTGAACAGAAAGTGGTAAAATGTAAATACATAACTATTGGGTGTGAAAAGGAAAATAATGATAGTTCTAAACAATCCCATTGAAGAGGTATCTACCATAAGAATTAGTGTGGTAAACATTCTCTCTTTTGGCTTCTTCACTCTGGGAGATTCTAACTTTGTACTGTGATGGCTTCTAGTTGACCTTGGCTGCATTGTTTGGCTAAGTTCTAAAGTCTCTGCTTTTTCTCTTGTCCCTTTGTGTCCAAGTGGGTAAGGAGGCAGGGCAGGGAGGGAGAAGCTATTAGCAGTTCCCCTGTTTTTTGGCCATGGGGGTTCTTATCCATTGCAAATACCTGTAAATATTTTAAACACTGTATATTTTGCACATATTCATTGCATTTCATTGTAGATTGTACCTTTGCTGTCACATTCCAGTGGATGTGGTAAATAGAGTCTCTACCATGGCAAATCCCATGAACAAGCAGGAAACTCTACCCTGACACTTGTTGCAAGTCTGCATTTTTTCTAGAAATGTTAGAAAACTTAACTGCGTAACTCTGGGTTACTGGTGGCTGTGGATAAATCTCCATTTTCCTCAACAGTCCAGTATGACAGAGACATTTATTTACAGTGTGTTACTTGAAGTGTATTTAGCCAGTTGTTAAGACCAGCCTTAAAGCTGATTTTAAGAATTAGGAAGTATTTACCTGCTTCATCTTGACCGTCTGAGGGCACTGTTACCTAATACTTGCTGGAAGTGATATGCGTGGTCACAGCATACTGTCTGCACTGCACCCACCCTCTAAAGATGTCATCTGAAACTCACAGGTGTCAAAAAGAGCCTTTCCGCACATCTTAACAGCATCGTGGAGTTGAATGTACTACACTCACTTTCTGGGAGAGAGTGTCTATTGGTGTAAATCTTCAATGGCACTGGATCCAGCTTGGGGTATTCCACCTGATGGATTCATAGACTTGGAACTAGATAGGATGACTGACATTGAGGTCAGATCTCTCACAGATATCCAGTATAGATTTCTACAAAGCACTTTTTACATGAATCAGTTTATGCTTGGCTAGTGCACTACTTTGAGAAGACTCTCCAATCTTCCTTTAAAGACCACAAGTGATAAAGGATCTGTAAGAGTCTTAGATAAATTGTTCCATAGGCAATCAGGCTTGCTGTTAAAAACATCCATCTTATCTTAGACTAAATATGTTTAAGTTCACATTCCATGAGATATTCAGTTACTCAGAATAGTTAGCCCTTCGTTTATTCTTGCTTTTGTAACTAATGCTAACTGTGTGTTGTGAAATGCAGCAAACCTTCTTGTAGATGTTTTTACTAATTAGATGCTTGCAGGCAGCTATCTCTTTTCCTTTCATTCCATCTTATCACAAAACAAAGCTTTCTGTGTGTGGTCAAAACATGCATTTTGGGTAGGAAGGGATGGGAAATGTTATGGAAGGGGCAGCAGTTGAGGAAATATGGGGCTTCTGGAATGGGTAGACCCTTCCTACATTTCCTCCTCTGGACTTATGGTGCCTCTGGACTTAAGGTGCCCAGGATGGAGATGATGGGGAAATATGGATAATGACAGAATGATGATGACTTGTAACAGCTAATAAACGGTCTTCGTGATTTTTGCAGGATAGTTATATACAAATGAGTAGCTGCATGACTGTATTTAAACTCACATACACAAATAGCTGGGGGACGATATGGGCAGTGATCACAAATGAGATAGTTTTCAGATGTTGTAGAAAGAGAGCTCAGTAGAATGGAATTTCAGTGGACAGATTTTGGCCTGATTCAGAAACTGGTCAACAGTGTCCCTTGGGAGGTGATCCTCGAGGACCAGGATGATCAGGAATGCTGGCCACTGTTCGAGAAAGAAGTCTTAAAGGTACAGAAACAGGTCATGCCCATGTGCTGAAAGAAGAGTCAGCAGGAAAGAATCTGGCTGGCTGGGCTGAATAGGGACATTTGGTTGCAAGTTAGGGAGAAAAGAAGAGTTTGTGGTTGTTGGAAGAAGGGGGACGTCACTCGGGAGGACTACAATGTTGTCATGAGACTATGCAGGGAGAAAATGGGAAGGGCCAAAGCCCAGCTATAAATTAATCTGGGTTAGGGTGTTTAAGAGAACAGGAAATTCTTCTACAAATATATCAGCAACAAAAGGAAGGCTGAAGAAAATCTTTGTCCTTTTTTGGATGTAGAGAGGAACTTAGTGGTCAAGGATGAGGAAAAGGATGAGATATTCAATACCTTCTTTGCCTCAGTCTTTAGTAGTAAGACCAGTTGCTCACTTGATACCCAGTGCTCTGCGCTCAAAGATGGGGATGAGGGGAAGAATGAAGACCCTATAATGCAAGAGAAGATAGTTAGTGATCTGCTGCACTGCTTAGGAAGACATAAACCTATGGGGATGGAAGACATACATCCAAGTGTGCTAAGTGAGCTGACAGAAGTGCTCTCCAAGCCACTTTCCATCAATTACCAGCAGTCCTGGCTATACTGGGGAGGTCTCAGCTGACTGGAGATTGGCAAATGTGATGCCCATTTACAAGAAGGGCTGCAAGGAGGACCCAGGGAACTACAGACCTGTCAGTCTGACCTCAGTACAGGGGAAGGTCATGGAGCAGATCATCTGGAATGCCATTCTGCAGCACGTGAAGGGCAAGTGGGTGATCAGCCCCAGATCCTGCTTGGTGAATGTGATCTCCTTCTATGACAAGGTGACCTGCTTGGTGGATGAGGGAAAGGCTGCGGATGTTGTTGACCTGGATTTTAGTAAGATCTTTGACACTGTCTTCCACAGCATCCTCCTGGAGACACTGTCTGCCTATGGCTTGGATGGGTGGGATGCTTTGCTGTGTAAAAAAGTTGCTGGATGTCTGGTCCCAAAGAGTGGCTGATGACTTAAATCCAGATGCCAGTTGGTCACTAGTGGTGTTCCCCAGGGCCCAATCTTGTTTAACATCTTTACATGGTGTTCCCCACCTTTACTTGATGTTCCCCAAGTCTTGTTTAATGTCTTTGTCAATGGTCTGGGTGAGGGGTTAAGTGCACAGTCAGTAAGTATGTAGATGACACCAAATTGGGTGGGAGTGTTGATCTGCTTGAGGGTAGGAAGGCTCTACAGAGGGATCTGGACAGGCTGGATTGATGTGCCAAAGACACATCATGAGGTCTAACAAACTGCTGGGTCCTGCACATGGGTCACAACAGCCCCATGCAATGCTAAAGGCCTGGGGCAGAGTGGTGAAAAGCTGCTTGGCAGAAAGGGAGGGGGGTTGCTGTTTGACAGCTGGCAGCGTGCTTAGGTGGCCAAGAAGTTGTTGTGTCCCTCTGCTTGGCATGATCCTACCTGCAATAGTGGGATCAGTTTTGGGCCCCTCAGTACAATGACATTGAGTTCCTGGAATGTGTCCAGAGAGGGGCAATCAAGCTTGTGAAGGGTCTGAAGATCAAGTCACCGTCATGTTTAACAATCATGAGGACATGGCACTTTGGGACATGGCTTAATAGCTGAGGTGATGTTAGGCTAATGATGTGGTGTTAGGACTTGATGATCTTATTTTCCAACCAAAACAATTCTGTGATTTCTATGATATGAGGTGACATAGACATACTTCAAACATAGCCCTTCCTGTTTTGCCTGCAGTGCTTTCATTAACACCACACAGTTGTATGTTCCTCTTTAAACAGAATAGAATAGAATAGAATAGAATAGAATAGAATAGAATAGAATAGAATAGAATAATACAATAGACCAGGTTGGAAGAGACCTTCAAGATCATCGTGTCCAACCTATCATCCAACACCACCTAATCAACTAAACCATGCAACCAAGCACCCCATCAAGTCCCGTCCTAAACACCTGCAATGATGGTGACTCCACCACCTGCCCAGGCAGTCCATTCCAATGGGCAATCACTCTCTCTGTGTAGAATGTCTTCCTAACCCCCAGCCTAAACCTCCCCTGGCGCAGCTTGAGACTGTGTCCTCTTGTTCTGGTGCTGGTTGCCTGGGAGAAGAGACCAACCTCTGCCTGGCTACAATCTCCCTTCAGGTAGTTGTAGAGAGCAATGAGGTCACCCCTGAGTCTCCTCTTCTCCAGGATAAGCAACCCCAGCTCCCTCAGTCTATCCTGATAGGGCTTGTGCTCCAAACCCCTCACCAACTTTGTTGCCCTTCTCTGGACATGCTCCAGCAAGACAACATCCTTCCTAAACTGAGGGGCCCAGAACTGGACACAGGACTCAAGGTGCGGCCTAACCAGTGCTGAGTACAGGGGCAGAATGACCTCCCTGCTCCTGCTGGCCACACTATTCCTGATGCAGGCCAGGATGCCATTGGCCCTCTTGGCCACCTGGGCACACTGCAGGCTCATGTTCAGCTTACTATCAACCAGTACCCCCAGGTCCCTCTCTGCCTGGCTGTTCTGCAGCCACTCTGACCCCAGCCTGTAGCACTGCATGGGGTTGTTGTGGCCAATGTGCAGAACCCGGCACTTGGATGTGTTCAATCTCATGCCGTTGGACTCCGCCTATCTGTCCAGCATGTCAAGGTCTCTCCGAAGAGCTCTCCTACACTCTAACAGATCAATACCTGCCACCAGCTTGGTGTCATCTACAAACTTACTCTTGATGGAGTCAATACCCTTGTCCAGGTCATCAATAAAGATATTGAACAGGATGGGGCACAGCACTGATCCCTGGGGCACACCACTAGTGACTGGCTGCCAGCTGGATGTGGCACCATTCACCACCACTCTCTGGGCTCAGCCCTCCAGCCAGTTCATAACCCAGAGCAGAGTGCTGCTGTCCAAGCCATGGGCTGACAGCTTGGCCAGGAGTTTGCTGTGGGGGAGAGTGTCAAAGGTCTTGCTGAAGTCCAGGTAGACTACATCCACAGCCTTCCCCACATCCACCAGGCGGGTCACCTGATCCTAGAAGGAGATCAGGTTGGTCAGGCAGGACCTGCCCTTCCTAAATCCATGCTGGCTAGGCCTGATCCCTTGGCCATCCTGTAAGTGCTGTGTGATTGCACTCAAGATGACCTGTTCCATAATCTTGCCTGGCACTGAGGTCAGGCTGACAGGTCTGGAATTTCCTGGTTCCTCATTCTGGACCTTCTTGTGGATGGGCACCACGTTGGCCAGCTTCCAGTCATCTGGGACCTCTCCAGTGAGCCAGGACTGTTGAAAAATGATGGAGAGCGGCTTGGCCAGCTGTGGTGGTTTGAGCCTTAACTGGAAGTTAAGAGCTCAGGCGGGGGCAAGGCTGAGAATCTCTCCCCCACTCCCCCCCCTCTTCCCTCCCAACAGAGAGGGGAGAAAAGGAAAGAGCAAATCCACCAAATAATAATTTGGAGTCGGCTTGGAAGTAGAGAGGCAAAGAGTTGTCTTTAAGCAATATATATATATATATAACAATAACAGGAAAAAGGTTCACAAGGGCAAGGAACAAGGATGGATGGAGGGGGACAAAAAAACAAGAGAATAATACAAAACCAGCCTTTCTCTGAGGAAGCGTGGAGGCAGCAGGTCCGACCACGTGGCAGAGGAGCAGGAGGGTAGCTGCAGTAGCTCTCGTCCAGCAGAGGCAGAAGCCAGAAAAGCCCGGGCCAACAGCTATGAGGTCCTGCTTTTTATACCCTAGCTGGGCAGGAAGGGGGGGTGGAACAGACTCAGCTTCCCAGGTGAAAAATGCCCTGCAGGGAGTGAAAAGTACCTGCAAGCCCTCCACCCTGCTTTGTTCTTTTGTTCCCAGAAAAGGGTGTTAACCCACCACAATCCACCCCTCTGTTCCACTTCCTCTCTCCTGCCACAGCCCCTTCATGCAATCTTGACACGTGATATTCAGATCCTTGATGCAAGTGCCTTGTTATCCCAGCTCGCTCTCTCCCAGGGCAAGTCTCTTTCTCTGGTGATGGTTAATGTAGGCGCTGCTTGAACTGGGCAGGGATGTGGAGAAAAATCAGGAATCAGTTTGTCTTTGGAAGGGAAAAGCCAGGAACAGTCCATTGCTGCAGGGACATTGAGTACAGTCCATTGCTGCAGGGACATTGGGTACAGGTGTGATGATGCAGGAGCTCTCCGGTGCACTGGTGTGCAGTGTGTACATTGTGTCCTGGATGCTAGGCTGGTATTAGGCTAGGAGGGAGAAACTTAGAACAACTTATAACTATTTACACAATGACTATAATACATTGATAAGTGTTGCCCCACCCCGAGTTCATCCCCTCTCAGCCAGAGTCACGTTCCGCTGTAGGATACACTGAATGTCCCCAGTTTCTAACATGACCCAGTAGGTGTGACCAGGACCCTCAGCTGAGACCACCCCTCGGGTTGGTTTGCCCCCACCAGCAGCAGGAAAAACCCACACTGCCTTTCCCAGAAGGTTCTTCTCAGCAATCACAGGAACTCCATCTCCATCCACTGTTTGCAGCAGGTGGGACTGGGCAGGACCAGCTTGGTTCACAGATCCTTTGCTGTTCACTAACCAAGTGGCTTGAGCTATGTGTTTTTCCCAGTTCCTAAAGGTTCCACCCCCCATGGCTTTTAGGGTGGTCTTTAGCAAGCCATTGTAGCGCTCGATCTTCCCGGCAGCTGGTGCATGGTATGGGATGTGGTAAATCCACTCAATGCCATGTTCCTTTGCCCAGTCTCTTATGAGGTGGTTCTTGAAGTGGGTTCCATTGTCTGACTCAATCCTCCCGGGGGTGCCGTGTCTCCATAGGATATGTCTCTCCAGGCCCAGGATGGTGTTGCGAGCAGTGGCATGAGGTACTGGGTAGGTCTCCAGCCAGCCTGTACTTGCCTCCACCATGGTCAGTACGTACTGCTTGCCGCTGTGAGACTGAGGCAGGGTGATGTAGTCGATCTGCCAGGCCTCTCCGTACTTATATTTCGACCATCTGCCCCCATACCACAGAGGCCTCATGCGCTTGGCCTGCTTGATGGCAGCACAGATGTCACACTCATGGATGACCTGTGAGATGGCCTCCATAGAGATGTCCACTGATCTGTCCCGAGCCCACCGGTATGTGGCATCTCTCCCTTGGTGGCCAGAAGTGTCATGGGCCCAGCGAGCTAAGAACAGCTCACCCTTGTGTTCCCAATCCAAGTCTATTTGGGAGATTTTAGCTGCCAGATCTGCTTGGTGGTTGTGCTGGTGTTCTTCACTGGCTCTGCTCTTGGGGACGTGCGCATCGATGTGCCGTACCTTTGTTGGCAGCCTGTCCAGGTGGGCAGCGATGTCTTGCCACAGCTCAGCGGCCCAAACAGGCTTCCCTTTTCTCTGCCACCCGTTCCTCTTCCATTCCTTCAGCCACCCCCACAAGGCATTGGCTACCATCCAGGAGTCAGTGTAGAGGTACAGCACTGGCCAGTTCTCTCGTTCCGCTATATCCAGGGCCAGCTGGACAGCTTTTACCTCTGCGTACTGACTGGATTCGCCTTCTCCATCCCTTGCTTCCGCCACTTGCCTTGTTGGGCTCCAGACAGCTGCCTTCCATCTCCGCTTGCTCCCCACAAGCCGGCAGGACCCATCTGTAAATAGAGCATAGCCCTTCTCATTGTCAGGGAGATCGTTGTATGGGGGAGCCTCCTCAGCATGGGTCACTGTCTGCTCTGGTGGCATTCCAAAGTCAGCACCCTCTGGCCAGTTGGTGATCACTTCCACTATGCCAGGGTGTTCGAAGCTCCCCATTCGAGCGAGCTCGCTGCGTTATCAGGGCTATCCACTTGCTCCAGGTGGCATCTGTGGCATGATGTGGGGTTGAGCCTCTTCCTTTGAACATCCAGGTCAGGACTGGAAGCCTTGGAGCCAGAAATAGAGGTGACTCAGTCCCAATTACCTCAGAGCCAGCCCGGACGCCCTCATAGGCAGCAAGGATTTCCTTTTCTGTCGCGGTGTAGTTGGCCTCGGAGCCTTTGTACCCCTTACTCCAGAAACCTAGGGGCCTGCCCCTGGTTTCACCAGGAGCCTTCTGCCACAAGCTCCATGTAGGACCATTCTCACCTGCCTCAGTGTACAGCACATTCTTGATCTCTGGTCCAGTTCGAACAGGTCCCAGAGCCATAGCGTGGACCACCTCTCGTTTGATCTGGTCGAATGCCACCTGCTGCTCAGGTCCCCACACAAAATCATTTTTCTTCCTTGTTACATGGAAGAGAGGCTTCACAATCTGACTGTACCCGGGAATGTGCATTTTCCAGAAGTCCACAAGCCCCAGAAAGGACTGTGTCTCTTTCTTGTTCGTGGGCTGCACCATAGTGGCTACCCTGTTCACCACCTCCTGAGGAATGTGGCGACGGCCATCCTGCCATTGAACGCCCAGGAACTGGATCTCCCTGGCAGGCCCTTTGACCTTACTTCTCTTGATGGCAAAGCCAGCCTCCAGTAGGACATCGATTATCTTCTCACCCTTCTGGTAGACTTCCTCTGCTGTCTCACCCCATACAATGATGTCATCGATGAACTGCAGATGCTCAGGGGCCCCACCTTTCTCTAAGGCAGTCTGGATCACCTCATGGCAGATGGTCGAGCTATGGACCCAGCCCTGAGGCAACCGATTCCACTGATACTGTACTCCCCTCCAAGTGAAAGCAAACTGTGGCCTGCATTCTTCTGCAATGGGAATGGAGAAAAAGGCATTAGCAATGTCAATTGTGGCATACCACTTGGCCGCCTTCGATTCCAGCTCGTACTGGAGCTCCAGCATGTCCGGCACAGCAGCGCTGATCGGAGGAGTCACCTCATTCAGGCCACGGTAGTCCACGGTCAGTCTCCATTCCCCATTTGCCTTCCGCACTGGCCATATCGGGCTGTTGAAGGGGGAGTGAGCCTTGCTGATCACCTTCTGGCTCTCCAGTCGTCGAATCAGTTGGTGTATGGGGTGCAGAGAGTCTCTGTTGGTCCTGTATTGCCTGCGATGCACTATGCGAGAGGCAATAGGTAGCTTCAAATCCTGCACCTTATGGCTGCCCACCACGGAGGGGTCATCCGACAGCTCGGGCTTGGTGGACAGCTGTTCTTTGCCTGCAGTCTCCACAGCTGCCACCCCAAATGCCCATTTGTGCCCCTTAGGGTCCTTGAAGCATCCCTCCCGCAGAAAGTCAATGCCAAGAATGCAAGGTGCATCTGGACCAGTCACTATGTCGTGCTTTCCCCATTCATTCCCGGTCAGGCTTATCTCAGCTTGCAGTACAGTCAGGTCTTGTGAGCCCCCTGTGACTCCCTGAATGCTTATGGGTTCAGCCCCTTTGTACCTCGATGGTATCAGGGTGCATTGGGCCCCTGTGTCCACCAGAGCTCGGTACTTCTGGGCTTCTGAAGTGCCAGGCCATTTTACATACACATCCCAGTATACTCTGTTATCCCTGGCCTCCACCTGGCTGGAGGTAGGGCACCTCTAATGCTGGCGGCGATGTCCACACTTGTCGCAGGGTCCTGTGTTACTAGGGGAAGGGTCTCTTGAGCGAGAGGGACCACTCCGGGAAACTGGGGCAGCCCTTCTTCTGGATGAGTTGTCCCCAGTGTGGCCACCTTGCAGTTCCTGCACTCTGTTCCAGAGGGCAGATGTGGGTTGGCCATGCCAGGTGTCCATGTCCTCTCCGTGGTCACAGAGGAACCTCCACAGAGACCCTCTTGACATCCCCCGGTTGGCTTGGGGTGCTCTCCTAGGGGAAGGTCGCCTGTTCCTGATTGCTGAAACCTGGATCCATTCTGAGGGAGAAGGGGAAAAGGAGGCATCGCTCCCCCTTTTCAGTTCAGACATGGAGGTCTTGATCTCTTTGACAATGTCTTTGGCCATAGTTTCTATGGCTGAGATCAGGGGTTTCTGATTTACGCTGTCCTCATATTCCCTTAAATCATTGGCAAACTCACAGACAGTTTTAGGACTTCCATCCTGTCCAGTCAGGAGTATCCCTCCTAATGTGGGAGCATATTTCTGAGGAGCACCCTGGGTGAGCTTCTTTACGAAGGGCCGTCTCATGGGCACCTCATCTGGGTCTGAAGGGAGCTGGCCATCCCCATAAATTATTTCCAGCACAGCCATCTGTCTCAGGTAGTGAATGCCCTGTTCCATAGTTGTCCATCTAACTGGGGCCCAGGGCAGGTCATCTCTTGAGCGGTACCGGCTCTTGATGGCATTGAGGATCCGGGCCCAGAGAGTGTGTGTTCCATCGAGTTTGGCTAACTCTTTGTCCAGACCAGCATCACGAGTCATGGAGCCTAAAAGCTTTGCCTCCCCCTTATCCAGGTCCACTGTGTCCACCCCCTCGTCCCAGCATCTCAGGGCCCAGCTCAGTATTGGCTCACCCTCTTTCCTTGTGTAATCCAGATGAGTTTGCCTTAGTTCCTTTCTGGGTAACAATGTGACAGTTATTTCCTGGTCTGACTCATCTTCATCCACCGCTGGGTTCTGTGAGGTGCTGGGGCCTGCTGAGGTTCCTTCCTCTCCATCTGTGCTTGGCGATGATTTTTGACTTCTTTTCCTGTGTGTGGTGACTGGTGCCAGAGAGACTGCATTGGCAGGAGCATCAGGGGTTAACTGTGGAGCTGCTGGTGGTGGGGCAGACCCTTGTGCCTGGGGCTCAGGCTGAGATCTGGCACACTCATTACAACCTGACCCCTCCCTCTTTGTGTTTACAGAGTGCTCACAATGCCCACAGCAGACACGCCCCCAGTCGTTAAAGAGTGCAAAGGAGTGTGTTATCACCCTCCAAACAGCTCTTAATGGGTTAGCTCGTCTCCCACCCAACACAATCACAGCAAATGCCCCTGTAAGGATTACATTCAAGCATATGGAGCATATTGCAATGTACAGCAATTTTCCATCACAGGCACATTTATCTACACCATTGGTTTCACAGCCTTCTGCAGGAAAATTTCCTGTGTTAGAAAAGTTACCACTGACAGTGAAACTCAATGAATTCAGGAGATACATGCCCAGCTTCATTGGTAAAGTTTTCATCCATTTGATCAGCATCTCTATCATTAACCACACCACATGGTAAGTTATTAATTTGTAGATGTGGGTCCAAAAGATCCAGCCAAACACCCACGCAAAGGCTTGGACCACCAGGCTCTTTAAAATCGCCATCTCTACTTCCAGTCCCTTTTTCAGACAAAGTTTTGCTTTCCCAAGACAAGATTAATTTCCAAGCCCCACGTTGGGCACCAAAAAATTGTGGTGGTTTGAGCCTTAACTGGAAGTTAGGAGCTCAGGCGGGGGCAAGGCTGAGAATCTCTCCCCCACTCCCCCCCCTCTTCCCTCCCAACAGAGAGGGGAGAAAAGGAAAGAGCAAATCCACCAAATAATAATTTGGAGTCGGCTTGGAAGTAGAGAGGCAAAGAGTTGTCTTTAAGCAATATATATATATATAACAATAACAGGAAAAAGGTTCACAAGGGCAAGGAACAAGGATGGATGGGAGGGGGACAAAAAAAACAAGAGAATAATACAAAACCAGCCTTTCTCTGAGGAAGCGTGGAGGCAGCAGGTCCGACCACGTGGCAGAGGAGCAGGAGGGTAGCTGCAGTAGCTCTCGTCCAGCAGAGGCAGAAGCCAGAAAAGCCCGGGCCAACAGCTATGAGGTCCTGCTTTTTATACCCTAGCTGGGCAGGAAGGGGGGGGTGGAACAGACTCAGCTTCCCAGGTGAAAAATGCCCTGCAGGGAGTGAAAAGTACCTGCAAGCCCTCCACCCTGCTTTGTTCTTTTGTTCCCAGAAAAGGGTGTTAACCCACCACACCAGCTCATCTGCCAGCTCTCTCAGCACCGTAGGAATGGATCCCATCTGGTCCCATGGACTTGTGGGGATCTACGTGGCTAAGGAGGTCTCTAACTCCTTCCTCCTGGATTACAGGGGAGCTATACTGCTCCCTGACTCCATCTGCTAGCTCAGGAGGCAGTTGTCCATAAGACAATCTATCCTGCTATTAACAATTGAGGCAAAGAAGGTGTTAAGGACCTCTGCCTTTTCCTCATGTTTAGTTACAATATTCCCCTCCATGTCCACCAAGGAGTGGAGGTTGTCCTTGCCCCTCCTCTTGCCGTTAATATATTTATAAAGCATTTTTTGTTATACTTCACAGCAGAGGCCAGTCTAAGCTCTAAATGGGCTTTTGCCTCTCTAATTTTTTCCTACATGACCTAGTAACAACCTTAAACATTTCATGGTTAACCTCTACTTTCTTCCAAAGATGATACACCCTCTTTTTTACCCTTAATTCACCCAGACGTTCATTGCCCATCCAGGCTGGCCGTCTGCCCCGGCGGCTCATCTTCCGGCACATTGGCACAGCCTGTTCCTGCACCTTCAAGATTTCTTTCTTGAAGTAGGTCCAGCTCTCCTGGACCCTTTGGTTTTTTAAGTACTGTTTCCCTAGGTACCTTCTGAGTTAGTTCTTTGAGTAACCTGAAGTCAGCCCTCCCTAAGTCCAGCGTGGAGGTTTTGTTGCTGCCCCTCTTAGCTTGACTGCATATTGAAAACTCAATTCTTTCATGGTCACTGGACTCCAACCAGGGTGTCAGCCTTGCTGGCCTTCCCTCTAATTCTCACCCATGGGCACTCAACCTGATCATCCCTGATTTCTAGTTCCATGGCATCTAGAGCCTCCCTCATGTACAGGGCCACCCCTCCACCCCTTCTCCCTTGCCTGTCTCTCCTGAAGAGCCTGTAGCCATCGATTACAGTCCTCCAGTCATGTAAGTCATCCCACCACGTTTCTGTGATGGCAACTACATCATAACTTTTCTGCTGTAACAAGGCTTCCAGCTCCTCTTGTTTGTTACCTGTGCTGCTTGCATTAGTGCACATGCCCTTCAGCTGGGCTGCTGGTTTCAGCCCTGATTCCAGCTTACCACCCCCAGACTCTTGTCTGGGGGGACTGGTTTCAGCCCCTTCCCCCCTCAAATCTAGTTTAAAGCCCTGTCAATGAGACCTGCCAACTCCCTTCCTGGAACCCTTCTCCCTCTGGGGGATAGACTGTTCTCATGTGCTAGGATCTTCCTCCCCCTCTAGGATGGATGTACTCCCTCTGTTGCCAGTGGACCTGATGCAGTAGAAAGTTCTCCAAGATCGAAAACCCCAAAATTCTGTTGGTGGCACCAGCCTCTGAGCCACTTGCTAATTACACCTGCTTTCCTGTTCCTTTCAGTATTGCTTCCTGCAACTAAGGGTATTGACGAAAAAATTACCTGTGCCCCTGACCCCTCAACCAGTTCTCTGAAAGCCTTTGGACCTATGGTTTCAACATCATTGCTCCCTAGCTGCATAACTATCAAGGGAGGGTAATCAGAGGACTGTACCAGACTAGGCAGCTTTCTGGTAACATCTCTGGCCTAGGCCCCAGGGACTTCCCTGTGGGAGGGATAGGGCCGACATATGGGGCTCTCTGTTCCCCTCAGGAGGGAATCACCAACAACAATTACCATCCTCTTTTTTTTAGGGGAACAAGTCCTGCTGTGGGGGTGTGGTGAAGGCACATTCCACCCAGATACTAGATCTGGTCCCAGCATGTGGACAGGTTTCCCCTCCTTCAGGAGGAAGACAAAAGCCAAGGCAGTAGCCACACCAGCACACACTCAGCGCATGCAGTGCTTGTGCAAATACCAAGTATGGGCATAATTCCAGCTTCACACTTTCTATAGGCTGAAGCCAGTTGTCTACGAGAGTGCCCACTGGTCAAACCCAGCCTCGAGGAATCTATAAGTATTACCCCTGTTGGTAAACAAGTTGCCCCCTCTTTTACTTTGTCTCTGTACTCGCTCGAGAGAGCAGCTCTCGAGCCACAGCCTCTGCTATTGAGCTTCTTGTTGTTAGCTTCTATCATACATGCACGCATACTGAAAGCCTCTGCATCATGAGAAGCACTCTGATCGTGAGGATCATCCCAGAGGGAGGACCTTCGCTGAGCCAGAGAAGCCAGCGTCGCCACAGCCAGTCGTACCGACCGGGAGAGCGCATCGTGCTACTGGAGGACTGGACCAGCCCCCGAGGGTAAGATCTGCCCAGTTGTCGGGGAGAAGGGCCTTGATAGAGACCAAGTCCGCATATACCTACCCCCGCCATAGCGGGAGAACAGCCGCCATGTGTGCCGCTCCAGGCCCTGTAAACCTCAGGGAAGACTATGCAATACAATACAATAAATCCAGGTTGGAAGAGACCTTCAAGATCATCGTGTCCAACCTATCAACCAATCCAATCCACCCAAACAACTAGATCATGGCACCCAGTACCCCATCAAGTCTCCTCCTGAATACCTCCAATGATGGTGACTCCACCACCTCCCTGGGCAGACCATTCCAATGGGCAATCACTCTCTTTGTAAAGAACTTCTTCCTAACATCCAGCCTAAACCTCCCCTGGCGCAGCCTGAGACTGTGTCCTCTTAGTCTGGTGCTGCCTGCCTGGGAAAAGAGACCAACCTCTGCCTGGCTACAATCTCCCCTCAGGTAGTTGTAGAGAGCAATAAGGTCACCCCTGAGTCTCCTCCTCTCCAGACTAAGCAACTCCAGCTCCCTCAGCATCTCCTCATAGGGCTTGTGTTCCAAACTCCTCACCAACCTTGTTGCCCTTCTCTGGACACGTTCCAGCAAGTCAACATCCTTCCTAAACTGAGGGGCCCAGAACTGGACACAGTACTCCAGGTGTGGCCTAACCAGTGCTGTATACAAGGGCAGAATGACCTCCCTGCTCCTGCTGGCCACACTGTTCCTGATGCAGGCCAGGATGCCATTGGCCCTCTTGGCTGCCTGGGCACACTGCAGGCTCATCTTCAGCCTACAATCAACCAGCACCCCCAGGTCCCTCTCTGCCTGGCCACTCTCCAGCCACTCTGACCCCAGCCTGTAGCACTGCATGGGGTTGCTGTGGCCAATGTGCAGAACCCAGCACTTGGATGTGTTAAATCTCATGCCGTTGGATTCTGCCCATCTGTCCAGCCTGTCGAGGTCCCTCTGCAAAGCCTCTCTGCCCTCCAGCAGATCAACTCCTGCCCCAAGCTTGGTGTCGTCCGCAAATTTACTGATGATGGACTCGATGCCCTCATCCAGATCATCAATAAAGATGTTGAAGAGCATGGGGCCCAGCACTGATCCTTGGGGCACTAAGTATTTTTCCTTGGGGACTAAAGTATTGTTCGTGCCTATACTGCACCAAACCTGGGACTACTCCGAGCGTCCCACTGTTCCTTTAGCCCAGTAACGGAGAAGCTGCAGCTCAGCGCAGCCGCATTCTCTCTCCGAGGCTGTTTACCTCAGCCCCGAGATCCATCGCCATGAGGCTGACCCCATAGCTATTGTTGTCCGACTGGGAACCTCTGAACCCGCCTACCGGCAACTGCCGCCCCGCCCTGCCGTGCGAGCCGACTCCCAGGGCCTACCCCACGGGCCAAACCTGACCAGGACCTATCCCTATTGTCTGGAGGGAACCGACCGAGTCCTGAAGGGAACCTGCTTCCGAGCAAAGCCCAGGTTCCAGCATTCCCTCTCCACTGCTGCAGAGAGAGGAGACAGTAACGCAACACTGCCATCCAACTCGACTAGGAACCAGTCCAGCGGCAGTAGTCGGCCAGAACCCCCACCTTGCTACAAACAACAGCTACAGAGTATCTTCCTCGTGCTTTCCATCCACTAGCACTCAGTTCAAAGTATCCGCGTGTAGCAGTCATCGCTGACGCACAGAAAGATTGCAATATTGTTGTATATAGCCAGAAGCCGCCCGCGTTCCGCCGAGTCGCCAACTAGAACTGCACCCTTCATTATATAAAATCTAGAAATAGTCTGTAGATAGTTTAATTAAGTTCTAATCATAACACTAAGCCACTTATGGAATGTGTTTCATGAACGTGCACTAGAACATAAGTTGTTGATTCATTGGTTATTAATAATAAAAAATAATGTTTTCATAATTCATATTTCGTATTAATAATTTTTATAACCTCTTCACAACAGGGGGGCAGGCTGTTTTTCTTTAGGCAACACCTCAGATGGTGTGTCTTCTTTCATCTCAATCTCCTTACCCTCAACTTCCAGTGCCCCATAATTGTTTTGCAAGGGCAGCTGGGAAGGTGAGGGGAGCCAGGAGGGTTTTACTTTGCCTCTCCTAACAGGGGACCTGCTGCATCTTGGGCCACCTCCCTCTGCTAGGGGAGCCTGCAGAGCCTAGTTCCTCAAATCCAACTCCCTTTCACATTCCCTTACAGTCCTAAGTCTAGCAAATTCTTCCTTCAGTTCAGCCACTAGGTTAAGCAGATAATTGAGCTGCTCACACCTAATGCAGGTGTTATCTCCACTGCTCTCCATTTCAGGTGCCAGGCTCCAGCACTCTCTGCAGCCAGTTGTCTGACACCTGCCTGCTTAAGTTCGACCTCAGTCTGGGTCGACACAGATCTTTTGAAAATAGCTTTGCAGCAAGTTACCACCATCCCTAACCCTGGCCACTGACCAACTAGAGAACAATTCAGGAATGAGCCCATGTGGCTCAGCACCTCCCTCCCTCTGGTGAAAGCACTGCTGCTGCAGCAGTCTCTGCCCACGCTGTGCTGGCTTCTTGGGAGAGAAAAGACTAGCTCAAGGGGGTGGGGAACGTACTGGTCCACACGGTGTGGTGCCTGGGTCCTGCCTCAGTACATTGCATTTGCAGTTGTGTTCAAAACCATTGCAGTGTGATTTCTTCTGGTGGGAAATGGCAGACTATGCTGGTTTTGAGGAGGCAATAAAAGAAATAAAATAATGAGGTATGTAACTCTTGGTCCTTCTGTAGTAACAAAAATATTTGGTAGCCAAGTTCTAGATCGATGTTAAATAATCAGGAAAAAGGAAAAAAATAATTTGTCAGTGACATGCAGAAAACTTAAAGGCTGTGATAACCAGCATCGTAATCCAAATATGTTAAGAGCTGTTGTCAATTGAAACCATTGATGCAAGCTATTCTTCTTTTGTATTTTCCAGATGATTTGTGCTGAGAATGCTGGATGTTGGCAGCAGAGATACAGTGGCAAAGACAATTCTGGAAATAGAGAAAATTTTCTAGCAATTTGATGTGTGGTGGCACAAACCTATTTCTTTCCATCATTTGTTTTTAGAGATCTTATATCAAGTGCAAATACTTCTGATACTGAAAAGTAATCAGAAGAATCTGGTTTAAAGTGGTGCAGAACAGTAGTGAGGAAAATTGTATTATGCTCTTCATACTAGTTACTGAATTATATCTAGTCCCTGAACTCCCCATTAAAACCCACTGGAGCTCCCCACTCTTGTGGTTCCTCTCTGGAGATTGTCCAGCAACTGCTCATTTTGTCAGGAACTCTTCCATTGGCTCCCTTGCCTCAGCTGGGCTCGAACACAGAAATCTTTGCCTGCATGGGGAGCAGCAGTCTTCACCAATTCCCCACACCAGGCTCCCCTCTGGTTGATGTCTCAGGAATACATCAGCAGACAGGGAAGAGAAAAAGGATATTGCTTCTCAGACTCAGCTTTTCTTCTCTATATAGTGTTGAGTAATCTATAAGCCCAGATTGTTGTACAGCTTTCCTCTCTCGATTTTCCAGCTTTTCCATTTAGAGTACTCATAGTTTCATAGTTTCATAGTTTCAGTTAGGGTTGGAAGGGACCACAAGGATCATCTAGTTCCAACCCCCCTGCCATGGGCAGGGACACTCTACACTAGATCAGGCTGGCCAGAGCTTCAGCCAGCCTGGTCTTAAACACCTCAAGGGACGGGGCCTCAACCACCTCCCTCGACAACCCATTCTAGGGGTTCACCACTCTCATGGGGAAGAACTTCCTCCTCACATCCAGCCTGAATCTCCCCACCTCCAGCTTCATTCCATTATACTCCATACTCTGTATGGAGTATAATGCTCCAGAATATACTCCGGAATATACTCTGTATATTCCATTATACTCCATACTCCTCCTACAGCCTGTTGTGTGCATCCTCTCTCTCCATGCTCTATAATACAATACAATACAATACAATACAATACACCAGGTTGGAAGAGACCTTCAAGATCATCACGTCCAACCCATCAACCAATCCAACCCACCTAAAATACAATACAGTACCATACAGTACAATACAGTACAAAAGAGTACAATACAGTACAATACAGTACAATACAACCCACCTAAACAACTAAAAAAAACCTAAACCCTGGCACCAAGCACCCCATCAAGCCTCTTCTTGAATACCTCCAATGAAGGTGACTCCACCACTTCCACAGGCAGCTGATTCCAGTGGGCAATCACTCTCTCAGTATAGAACTTCTTCCTAACTTCAAGTCTAAACCTGCCCTGGCGCAGCCTGAGACTGTGTCCTCTTGTTCTGGTACTGGCTGCCTGGGAGAAGAGACCAACCTCCGCCTGGCTACAACCTCCCTTCAGGTAGTTGTAGAGAGCAATAAGGTCCCCCTCAGTCTCCTCTTCTCCAGGCTAAGCAACCCCAGCTCCCTCAGCCTCTCCTCATAGGGCTTGTCTTCCAAACCCTCACCAACTTTGTTGCCCTTCTCTGGACACGCTCCAGTAAGACAACATCTTTCTTAAACTGAGGGGCCCAGAACTGGACACAGTACTCAAGGTGCGGCCTAACCAGTGCAGTGTACAGGGGCAGAATGACCTCCCTGCTCCTGCTGGCCACACTGTTTCTGATGCAGGCTAGGATGCCATTGGCCTTCTTGGCTGCCTGGGCACACTGCAGGCTCATTTTCAACCTACAATCAACCAGCACCCCCAGGTCCCTCTCTGCCTGGCCGCTCTCCAACCACTCTGACCCCAGCCTGTAGCACTGCATGGGGTTGTTGTGGCCAATGTGCAGAACCCGGCACTTGGATGTGTTAAATCTCATGCCGTTGGACTCTGCCCATCTGTCCAGCCTGTCGAGGTCCCTCTGCAAAGCCTCTCTGCCCTCCAGCAGATCAACTACTGCCCCCAGCTTGGTGTCGTCCGCAAATTTACTGATGATGGACTCGATGCCCTCATCCAGATCATCAATAAAGATGTTGAAGAGCATGGGGCCCAGCACCGATCCCTCTAATTCCAGCAATGCCATAATCACTTCCCTCTGCTCTGACATGTCTCAATTACCCTCTCTCATCCTCAGCTTTGGGTAGAGGAATGAGAAGCTGCCCACTATGTGAACCGAGGTAGGAGAGTGTAAGGATCTGCGGAGCAAAAATATGAACCTTTTGTTTCAATATGTTCAACTTGGAGTTCATGGCTATTTGAGACTCTGACTTGCATGAGCTTCAGCCACTTAGAGAAAGCCCTGGGAATCCTGAAGGACTTTAGAAAATAATCTTTACATGTTTAGCCTGAAAACCAACTCAGGCCCACTTGGGTTGCACAAGATAAAGGGCTAAGACTGATAGCAGTCTCTGCAAATTCTCATGTTTCGGCTGCAGCCCATTAGTCTCTTCCATCTACTTTAACAAGTGCTGGTATAAATACCTGTCTGGATCTGTACATCTGATTCAGGTTCATGTTCCATCACTAAGTAGACCTCCCTCTTTTGTGTCTCTTTTTCTACCTTGTAGCTTCTTGGTTTCCCCAGCCCAGTACTGCTGCACTTACCATTTCAAATAATCCCTGGGAAAAATCAGATGCAGCATTGGCTCAGAAATGAAAAAGTTTTTTAACCTCATTGACTTGATTAATGATCCACACTAGCCATAAAAAGGAGAAGGCTGGTGGAAACCCCAGGTGATGGTACTCTTACACCAAATGATTTATGGCTTTTTTTTTTTTTTTTTAAGAAATTAAAAAGATAAAAACAATGATGAAACATCTTCCTGAAGGACATACTGAAACATTTTACACAAGCGTATGTTACCTGCACACAGTGCAGGATGGGGTACACCAACATGAACCACTGTCCTCTTGGGGCTTCATGCCACCTTGCAGATTTTCATGTTGCCTGGGAGAGAAACAGAAAAAGGTGGAAGGATGAGTTAGAAGCCATTGCCACATGAGAGAGCAGGTTAAGACATGGTGCTGGAGCAAGATAGGAGTGCAGTATTTCTTTTATGACTGTCATAGGGAGTTTCAAACCCAAAATTGCAGAATGGAATCATGAGCTGGCCAGATGGAAACAATACAATACAATACAATACACCAGGTTGGAAGAGACCTTCAAGATCATCGTGTCCAACCTATCAACCAATCCAACCCACCTAAACAACTAAACCATGCAGCCAAGCACCCCATCAAGTCTCCTCCTGAACACCTCCAATGAAGGTGACTCCAGCACCTCCATGGGTAGCCGATTCCAATGGGCAATCACTCTCTCTGTATAGAGCTTCTTCCTAACATCCAGTCTAAACCTGCCCTGGCGCAGCCTGAGACTGTGTCCTCTTGTTCTGGTACTGGCTGCCTGGGAGAAGAGACCAACCTCTGGCTGTCTACAACCTCTCTTCAAACATGTCTTCACTCTGTGGAAAAAAAATTCACCATGTTCTGTCTTTACTCTGAGCCATTCTTGGGCAGCTTCACCCACATCCTGGAGAGAGTGAAAGGTAAAATGTGCAAAAAGAGAACTGCCAGTAGGCAAGTGGATTATGGGGTTTAATTTGTACTGTGCTGAGGGAAGCTGTTCAGTTTCAAAGGTATCTGACTACTGAGAAAGAACACAGAAAATAATTATGCTTATTTTTTTAAACCTCATCACCACTTCTCAATATTTCTTTTACCACTGTTTTTCTGCAGAGTACAATGACAGCAGCCCTTCCCAGATGATGATATAATGGTTGCAGTATGGTCTGTTAACCACTTATGTGGCAGTTGGGATTAACTAAACAGTTAGAAAACAATTGCTCTCCTGATTGGGGTCAGAAGGTTAAACTCAATAAACTCTACTTTGAATATTACAGGTCTTTGTTTTTATTGTTGTTTATACACATAGTTGCCAGCAAAAAGAACTTTGGTTTATCTGTGATTTCCTTTTTCAGTTGACACACCAAAATACACATAGTATTTAGCTATTCAGTTCTCTTATGTTCCAGCAAATAGCCAGACAATTTAAAAAATAAATATTGTCTTAGAGTTTGCATATTTTTCCTACTGTTCATTTATGCATCTGGGAAAAGGAAAGAGACTTAAGAAGCAGGCCAAGTTCATTTTACAAGCAGAGATATGTTTGCCTTTGCTTTTTTCCCCCCTGCACAAGAATGTTGTTTACTGCATTATATAGTCTCAGAGTTGATGTAAAATGTGGGAGGTTTAGAGCATGTTTTGGGGTTTTAGTATTTCTTTAGCACCCTTTTTTTCCCTATTTTTTTCCTGCTTCACAGAAATGACAATCCCTTTACTGCCAGATGACTAATGTTCACCTTTGCTCTTTTTTCTGGGCAGTTACTAGACTCTACTTATATTTGATCTATAATGTCCTGGCAAAACCTTTCTCCTCTGTCTCATTCCTCTATTGCTTGCCCTGCTTTCCTGAGGAGACAGAGTTTATGCAGCCTCGGACTCTGTTGATCACTCTGGTGACTTTTGAACTAGTTTGCCAATTTAAATCAAATTTGCGTGAAGTCAGGAGGGAGATTCCTGCACATTTCATGAAAGTAGATGTCTATCAGCAGATGGCTGAACTAATGGTATTGGCCATGCTCACCTGTCCTTCTGAATGCCCTCTGCAGCTTCAGGTGCAAGGAATGGATGCTGTGGTCAGAGCTGAATTGTATGGCTAAATGCAACAGTGATGACTGCATGCTTTGTCCTGATGTCAGTACAATTGTCATCTCTTGCCTTTGGCTGTGGCTATGACAGAGAACTGCTGTGCAGAAGGAGAGAAATTTTGGAGAGAAAATGCAGAACTCCCACAGCTGGCATCATGCTAGGTAACTGAGTGAACAGGTGGCATCACTGTCTGCCATGTCCATTTGAGACACTGACAGAGCCTTTCTGTTAGAGCAGAATCAGTTGCCTCTAGAGGAACTGCAAGGATTGTATGACATTACAAGGAGCTTTTTTAAAAAGAGTGTGGCAAGACACTCTGCATGGAAAGTTCCTCAGCACATCTATACATCAGAGAAATGTTGGAGCCTGTTTGAAGCAGCACATGACACTACACTTGCCTCTAGTATACCATCACTGATCACTAATACACCTTCATTTAAGGCTCTGTGGCAGTTTGGGCTGGGTGCCCCCTGCTGCTGCCACATACAATACACCTCCAGTGTCCTGAGGGTCCAGCCCGGTTGGTGGACACAGGAAGCAGAGTATTTCATAGCCATAATGTCCTGTTCCCTATAAATCTATCTGCAAAGTCTCTCATCTCTCACTTCCTTTTCCTTCCCTCTCTGCTCCCATGGGAGATGCTCCCTATCTGGTAATGGAAGGGGAGTTATCTCAAGGCCTCTTAGGCCTGTCTAGGCCTAATGCCAGGAGGAGCAGGGGGAAGGGCAATCTCAGATCTGGCCAGCTGAGATTAGCCTAACTGGGGGGGGGGGGGGGGGGGGGGCGGAAGAAAGAGCCCTGGTGGTCTTGGGTATTACCCTTAGGTAGGGAGAAGGGAAGTGCTGGGAGGCTTCTGGGTATGCTTTGGGATATCTCTTGTCACTGTGCTTGTAGCTCTCTGTAAAACATTCACTGCTTTTCCATTTAAACTTTCCATCACTTCTGCAATCCATTTGTCTGAGTCTCATTTTTTTTCCTGCCCCTGGTGGGATGCAAGGGAAGATCTGTCTTCAAACTGGGACAGTTTCAAATAGCTGGAATGCACATACATGAAGTGACTGTGGTCCTCAGTCCTTGGGAGACTTGAATCTCCACAATGTCCTGTGTGAAACACACCCTTCTGTGAGGGGATCATGCTGTTCTGCACCCAGCAGTGTCTGGGAAAGCCATTCTGGCCTTCATGTTTGTGAGTGGGGAGTACACTGCCTGCAGCTGTCTGTGCAGAGGCTGAGAGCCCTGTGTTTCTGGGGGAGCTATGTTCTCAGGAGGGAGGAATGTAACTGACTTCCTCCATTTGCTTTTTAGATCCCTAGTAAAACTGTCTTGCTGAAGTGTCTGTGCTTCCTGCCCACACTGTGAATAGGTAAACAAGTTTATGCCTTGGCAGGCAGGGTA
Source organism: Colaptes auratus (assembly GCA_015227895.2). NCBI lineage: Eukaryota > Metazoa > Chordata > Aves > Piciformes > Picidae > Colaptes > Colaptes auratus. The sequence goes on along the minus strand of CM026897.1, from coordinate 35,660,878 downwards.
CTCCTGAAGGCTTTCATAAGTCCACTTTTGTTTGCCCCACAGATCATGGATATTTCCTTCCAGACTCTAGGTTAGGTGATTTGGATGCCGCTCTCTTAGTTCAAATAGGTTTTTTCAGTTTAGCAGTTAATAGACATGGCTGTAAGTACTCATCCACAGCACGCTCATGCATAGCTGCAAATAGAAGAGTGCCTCACTGCACATATACAAAAAGCTGAAATGTGCTTTGTCATTGTGGTAGTTTTAGGCTATGCCTTTAAAATTTTTCACACATCCTGAGCAGAAAAGTAGTAAAATGTAATAGTAAATAGTACGCCCAATAGTAAAACTATTGGGTGTAAAAAGTAAAATAAAGGTAATTCTAAGCATTTTCATTGGAGAGATGGAATAGAATAGAATAGAATAGAATAGAATAGAATAGAATAGAATAGAATAGAATAGAATAGAATAGAATAGACCAGGTTGGAAGAGCGCTTCAAGATTGTCGCTTCCAACCCATCATCCAACATCACCTAATCAACTAAACCATGGCACCAAGCACCCTATCAAGTCTCCTCCTAAACATCTCCAGTGATGGCGACTCCACCACCTCCCTGGGCAGCCCATTCCAATGGGCAATCACTCTTTCCATGAAGAATTTCTTCCTAACATCCAGCCTAGACCTCCCCTGGCACAGCTTGAGACTGTGTCCTCTTGTTTTGGTGATGTTTGCATAGGAGAAGACAAATAATTTCCATTTTGATCCTTGAATCAATCAACTTACATTGAGAAAAGAAGACACAAAGAAACAATCCCTAGATAAGTGATAAAATGAATAGATGCTATTGTTCTTTGTTTTGATCCTTCACACTGTTGCCATCTTCAGTTGCACAGGAAACAGCAATACTTGTGAAGCAATAAACAGCTTTAGCTGCCTGACAGTAACCCGAGGCTCCATCATGCAGAACAAAAAAGGATTCAAAGAGTACAAATTCATGGTACAGTGCTGGAGAAAGCTAAATGTTTGTAAGTGGGACAGTTCTTGAATGTGCATAAGTATATTAGAAAAACAATCCAACATCTGGCACCCCTGTTACTTCAGACTAAAGCCTGAAAATTTGCTTTTCGCTCAAGTTGTCTCTTACCATATCTGCAGACATAAGGGAAGAGTTTTAAGGATATGCAGTAACAGATGACAAATACACAATATTGATAAATTAGAGTTCAGAAAAAAGGGCACAATAAAAAGGTTGTACTTAAACCCCACACTATTAATTGGAATCAAGTCACAGTGCTTGCTTTCTTGGAAAAAAGAATAGTAATTTGTTTCAGCTTTGGCAGAAGAGCAGCACGCATAAGACTAAATAATATCTGAAAGTAGAACAAGCTGACATAGCACTAAGTGAGATAAATGCTTATCTCATAATCATTAACTCCTGGCCTAGCTGCAGCTTTGCATTGCCAGAGTAACAGGATTCAGAGAGGAATGACACAGGCTAGAAATAATACTTCCAAGGAGCAGCATCAGGAAATAGTTGCATTTCACTGTGATCATTAAAGTACTATAGAAACAAAGGAACAAAAATCATCTCATCTTGGTGCTCCTAAATCAGAGATTGGTTGCAGTATCTCCTAATTTTTGCCACAGAAGTAGCTAATGTCTGTGCTATTCATTCCAAGTACTTGCTTCTTGGTCATCTTTTTCATCATGATCTGCCTGAACAGAAAAGCCCTGCTGTTCCCAGAAGGGAGGGAAAGTGGTTGCAGCAGCTTCTAGATGACAGATCAAAAGTGTTCTGGACTTCTACCTCAGAACGAAGCTGGTCTACTGTTTTCAGCCATCTATTTAGCAAGATAACCATCTGTCCAGAGTAGTTTTGATGAGGTAATGGTTTTATTAATTTCTTATAAGTAAGATGAGTAGATCAGGCTGCCTGTGGCATTCAGATGTGAGTATTTGGCCTTTACAAAATTATCTGCTTTCCTTTCTGGTGCTAAGCCTGATGATTTTCAGGGTATTAGTGGTGTTACTGGATGAATTTTTCTAAGGCTTTGCAGTGAGCAGAAGCAAATACAAACTTGGTTTTTCACATCTGCATTATAGTAACTTTTTAATCACCAAAGCTAAGGCAATCAAAGGCTACTTCTACTATACTCTTTCTACTGCTTCTGCACTGAAGAGCTATGCGTTCTATCAGTGTGCTCTTCTAACTCTGATAGATGAAACTATCTGAAAAGTTTGCTCTTTGTGACTGTTTTAGGCTGTGCCTTTAAGAAAGGGACAGTGGCTGGAACACTCTGGCTGAATGTTTTGGAATAATAACAAAAACATTCAGATATTCTAAACTAATTTCATTGGTAGATTGGTAGAATGCAACTTTTAAGTTTTAGTTCAGTTTGAGTCTCAGTCTCAGTCTGTTCTCTCTGTTCCTGTGGGCCTGTCTGTTTCTCTCTCTCTGAAGTAACAGCTGCCGGACGGAGGCGACCTTTAATTAACAAAGCTAACCAGATAAGAAAACTAATTCTTGCACATGCTTTGAGCTAACAGAATCTTCTCCTTAATTGTCTTTCTCTCTCTCTCTAACCCTTTTTGGGGAAAAAGGGAGGTAGGGAGGGAGAGGGGGGTGCAGGGGGGAACCCTCCTGGCTGGAGGAGGGAAAAAGGTCTTTGCTGTGTATTTCTGTATATATTGTAAATACTGTATATTGTGTACATATTCACTGCATTTCATTCCTGCTTATATTCATTTGCTTCTCCAACTGAGTTAGCTGGGGCTTCTTTGTGTGTGTGTGTGTGTGTGTGAGAACTTTCTCTCACCGCCACACTCTTGATTAGAAGAAGCTATCACTTTGCATGGTATCTTGTCCAAGGGTTGCCACTCACACTGTCTTAAAATGATGACCTGTTCCTAAGCTGCATTTCCTTCTTAAATTTTCACCCACTAGTTTTGCCTTTCTCCTTGAACTTAACAGCAACTCTAGGACTCAGCATTTTCACCAGAGCAAAGCATTTCACTTTGCTAGTGTGGATATCAAAACCCTGAAGCCTTTCCCTGTACCACTCCTCTTCCAGCCCTGAAATAATTTGTGCAGCTTTTACGTGCAATAGCTTTTTTAAAAAATTATTTATTTTTAAAACCTTATTCATGTATTTATTTAGAAATGAGGATGCCAAAGGTGGACCGAATTGCTGTGTAAGCAAAGATGTTTATATTCATGGTACAACAATAAAACAGGGCAGATGTTTATATTATGGAACAGATTTTAAAGTAATTCCAGACCCCAGAATAACAAGTAGCTATGTAATGCAAGAAAAGGAAAAAAGAGCTCGTGTCTTTTAAGAGCAAGGTGGCCTTTAAGAGGTAGTACATGAAGAGCCATGGTGATAAATAATGAGGAGCATTTCTTGTCCTTAAAATGCAAGGAATGCTGAAAATGGTACTACCAAATGATGTAAGGGTGCCCATTTCTTTCATTTCCAAAAAGGAAACTCTATAACACTGTGCAGCACCTCCATGGATTATCCCATGGACACATCCACAGGCGTTGGTAGTTTGCTGCAAAGAATGGCCAGCACTGACATGTTCAGTAATAGGTGATTTTTTTCTGCCTGTGCATTCACTTCACCTCCATCTCTTCACCACTCTAAGCATCAAACTCAAATGTAGCCACTCTAGGTGAAGAGTGCACATCAATGAGGGAGGGGGGGTTCTCTCAGCTTCCAAAAAGCTCAGCAAGTTGCTCAGGATGGTGATCAGTAATCACTGCTGCAGAGATTTTGGGTGATTCTCTGTAGCTGTTAGAGATGTGTCTGAGAATCTGTGAGTGATCCTGGTCTATGTTATTCACCTTCACCTCTGCCAATATTTAGGCAAAAGGACACATAGCAGAAATACTTCTAGGAAAACTCTAGCCTGTGGCAGAACGAGTGGAGGAAGCAGGGCCAGCACTGCAGAGGCAGCACCACACAGCCCTGAGAAACCTCTTGCATTACAGGCCCTATCTTGGAACAGTCAAAAATTTAAATGATGGTGGAGAGGATAGACATTTGAAGAATGAGCTCTTCAGGAAACGACTACTTGTTAGCATGTTACAGACAATGTGATAGAGAAAAGGAGCTTAAAGCTGCTAGGTCAAAATCCAGAGTATCTGCACTGCCATGGTGAGGAGAAATGGTGGGGCTTACTCCCAGCTGCCATGCAGATGTCCTCTCAGTTTTGCTGCTGCAGTGACCTTTTCTGCAGGATGCAATTTGTGTAGAGGCAAGGATTGGTTCTCAGCAGGATAAACATCCTCCTGGAGGTGGGAGGGAAGGTGGGGATCAATTTGGCTTTTTGAGCATATCCCAAGGGAGTCTCTGAGTTGAGAGGAGCCAGTTTCAGGAGCAAATGGTTTACATGCTACAGCTGCCCAGCCCTCAGAAAGCCAAATTCCCAGCTACTCATGTGTTGCCTCTCCAGTCCTTTCCTGACTTCAAGGAGAGAGAATGCTCTTACCTCTCCTTCCTTCCTGGTTGTGGCAGACCCATTTCTGCAGGCTGATGCTGCTCCGAGGAGATGCTTTTTGCAGTTTCTATGTACAATATTGCACATCCCTCTAGAAATGGTGACTTTCCTTAGAAGTAAAGAAATAAAGAAGGTCCCCATGTGCATGCACCATGCTTTGCTGCCCAGTTAAGATGAGCTGTCTATTAAAAGTTTTCATCCACAAAAGAGTGTAGCTTGCTTTTGTGTTATGCTTTTGTTATGCTCACCTTGGTGCTAACACTGAGAGGGGAAGCAGGGAACACAAACTCCCATCACTAAGGGTTAAAATAATATGGGCTGCTTGTAGCTTCCAGTGAGTAATTAATAGTATGAACATCTTGGTTAGAGGCAACTGAACCACACTTGGAGAGATGTTCTGTAACCACGGATGAACACAGATGTGGCTAACCTCTATAGCTCCTCACTTCCTTAAACAAGGAAAAGGCAATGTTACTGAAAGAAAGGAGCAGCTATTAGTAAAGGAAACCATGTGAATTAGTGACAAAATCCATGCAGACTTGCACAAAGTTGGAACAGTTTTAAAATAGCACAGATCAGTTCTGCAAGAGAAAACCCAGAGAAAGAGAATTCTCTAATTATTTTTTTTAATGTAGGCATTTTTAAAGAATCCTTTTTATTTTTTTTTCTTTCAAGTATGTTTCACCCCTCCTTTTAGTTTTCAATTGTTCTTTATGTAGGAACTCCTAACTTACAAACACTGGATTTGCTCTGTTGCAAAATCTTTGAAAGATGGGACCTGATTTCTTCATTTCTGGAAGCAGATGGGTATTTTATCTGTAGATCACATAATGGATCCAATTACAATATCACATTTGAGGTATGAATTTTCTGTTGGTAAGTTTTAATGGTCCAGTGTGGTTACTGTTTGTGATGTATTGCCATTAAAAATCTCTCCTCTTTAACCTTTTTGGTGATATTTTGGAGCTGTAATGTGAGGGTGCTTTCATTAAAGCTCACTCTAAGCCTGTGTACTGCAGATTTCTACTGGCTGTTGTTACCAAAAAAGTGCCTATCAACAGCCATAACATGGGCAAAGCAGTGCATGTCCTTGCTAGAATACACAAAGGTATATGATTTTAAAATTGTGTTTTAAATATTAGAGTAAAATGTTCATGTGAATACTCCTAACTCAGCCTGCTCCAGCTGTGAATCTGACCGACACAGCCATACTCAGAGGAATGAGTATTAATCTTTTATTCAACTGCTTGGAGTTCAGTAGAATAACTGTCCTCACTAATTGCTAATGGGTGAAATTGCTGGTGCTTAAAGGGAGATATTCTGGAAATAGATAATTAAGAAACTAAGTAGTTGGAAATGTCAGAAGAGAAAAATGATCTTTTCACCTCTCTGAGTGCATTTTTAAAACTGTGTCAGTTGAGCTCACTCTTCTCCCATACAGCCAGCCTGTAAATCTGTGGTGAATATGCACTATGGCTACCAAGCACACAGGTAGAGGGGAAAATGAACTGAATCCTCTTGATTCTCCCTCAACAATTGCAACCCATGCTCCGTGAGAAGCTGCAAGTCTCCACCAACTGCTACATGTGATTCGTGCTTGTACTGATGTTTAAATTGAGGCATTGATTGTCACTTACTTCGTGGCTGAGAGAGGTTCCTTCTCCACGTCCCTGTGCTACTTTGTGCAGAGGACTCCTTTCTGGCTCTGTGGTTCAGATATATCCCTGGAGCTTCTTCATCATAGGAGGTGTCAGAGGAAGCATAGGCATGTTGTCAGCTGTAAAGAAAGCAGAGAAAGCAGAAGGCTATCTTTCAGCCTTTGCAACATGGGTTGGAGGGAGAAGCCAATTCAGCCAGCAAGTGAGGACAAGAGACATAACATGACATTTTGGCATCTCCATCATCTTCAAAATCAATCTTTCTGTGTTGCTGGGGAGGGCAAGGGAGCAGCTCATGGCCTCTTGGAGCATTGAGGCCATGCAACAAGTGCCTGACCTCTTGGCATTTCAGCAGCCCCCAGGGCAGCAGTGTGGAACCTGGGCAACAGGGCAAATTGGTCACAGGAAGAATTTTGAAAGCTGATACATCACACCAAAGCCTCTGCACCTTCTTCAAATCTGGCACCCTTTTTGGGCAGTGTGGCTGGGACAGTTGTCAGCCTCACCTCCATCCCTGCTTGTTCGTCTCATCGCTGGGTACATGGAAGAAAAGAAGGTTATCAGGAGCAGTCAATATGGATTTACCAAGGAAAGTCACATTTGACTAATCTGGACAGCTGGGAAAGACAAACCTAGTGAAATTCAAAAAGGGCAAGTCTAGAGTCCTGCACCTGGGAAGAATGACACCATGCACCAGTTCAGGTTAGGGGCTGACTTGCTGAAGAGTAGCCCTGCAGGAAAGGACCTTGGAGTCCATGGGACATCAATGTGCCCTGGTGGCCGAGAGTATACTCAGGTGCATTAAGAAGAGTGTGTTTAGCAGGTCAAGGGATGATCTTCTGCCCCTCTACTCAGCCCTAGTTAGACCATACCTGGAATATATTGCACAGTTTCCAGTTAAAGAGGGACAGGGAACTTTCTTGAGAGAGTTCAATGGAGACCACTGGAACACCTCTCTTATGGGAAAAGACTGAGAAACCTGCAGCTGTTTAGTCTGGATAAGGGAAGGCTAGGAAGGGGACTTTATCCATGTCTAAAAATATCTGAAGGGTGGTTGTCAGGAGAATGAAGCCAGTCTCTTCTCAGTGATACCTAATGACAGGGTAAGGGCAATGGGTGCAAACTCAATCACAGGAAATTCCAGCTCAACATGAGAAAAAACTTTTTTACTGTGAGGGTGATGAAGCACTGGAACAGGCTGCCTAGAGAGGTTGTGGTCTGTCCTTCTCTAGAGATCTTCAAAACCCACCTGGATGCATTCCTGTGTGACCTGCCATAAGTGGTCCTGCTTTGCAGGAGGGCTGGACTTTATAATCTCTGGAGATCCCTTCTAATCAGTAGCATTCTGTGATTCCATGAACTTCTTTGCTTCATCTCCCCAAACCTGTTGCATCCCCAAGAAGACTGTGTAATGAAATGCTGCCTGTCTGACAAGTTTACAGCTTCATTGGCAGCAACAGTGTCTAAACATCACTGCACTTTGGTAGCTACTTCTGCACATCACAAGGATGCCTTGAACCCTTCTCCCTCTCAATGTGATTTTGTCTCTCTTTGCATGTGTTTGTGGTGTGATCCAACAATCCCTTGCAATTCTGGCTGTGTTAATGAGTTTCAAATGAAAAGCAAGTCTCCCAATGAATAGACCTCGCATCACTAACTCCCAGGTGCTCTCCTTCCAGGTATTAACCCAATGAATCTCTTCCTGCATCCTTGGCTGTCCACCCCATGTCAGTGGCAAGCTGATGCAACAAGAGCATGTCTAACAGTAACTATTACAGTGAAATGTAACATTGCAGTAAGACGGCGTCTTATTCTGATGCTCATGCTGTGCTGCACAGAGAGCTGTCCACTCAGAGCCTCGTAACACAGTTTGAAACCTCAGTCTGGATGACTGGACTGCATTAGCAGTTGGAGTGAATTTTTCTCAACAGCCTGAAAGTGAAGAGTCTTTATGTTACAAGGTTATGCAACGAGTGGAAAATGCAGTCCATTACAGATACACTTCAAAATTTTTGTATTATGTTCACATATAGCCACCACTACTGAAAGCCAAGAAACCTCACCGAAGAAGAGCTCCCTCCCCAAACTTCCATCTCCAGTAACACTTCAGCAGAGCAGTGGAGACCTTGCTCTTCAAGAGAGGCTGAATGCAAATAGGGCTGAGGCTGATGAAAAGACTGCATCAGGGTTTGGGTCAGATCCATGTCTGTTCTCACATGAATAGGACACGAGGCAGATGCTCTCCATCTGCACAGCGTCCCCGCAGAGCCAGGGCTAAATGCACAGAGACTGAATTTCTTTTTAAAATAGCATTCTTTGAAAATAAATTATGGGTAAAGAGGAGAACCCATGAAGCAGTGGATATAGGAACTAGACTGAAGAAGTTTTGAAAAACTGGATAAATACATATATGCTCACTAGATGAGAACAGTTTAGCAGTCAGAGACAATTCTCCCTCGTTGTCTACAAGACTGGAGGGAGCATGAATGGGTAGATGTATTCCTTGGGCCTGGCTGGGACACAGCGTGTCCATGGGGCTTGCAGTGGTTTGAGCCTTAACTGGGATTTAAGAGCTCAGGTAGGGGGCAAGGCTGAGAATCCCTCCCTCTGCTCTCCCCTCCTCTCTTCTGATCAAGAGAAAAAGAAAGGGAAGGAGCAAATCTACCAAGAAATAATTTGGAGTTGGTTTGGAAGTAGAGAGGTAAAACTTTTCTTTAACCTATATATATATGTATATGTATATTTATGAAACAAAAACAGGAAGGGTTTCACAAGGGGAAGGAACAAGGATGGATGGGGAAAATATGTATACAAAACCAGTCCTTTGAAGTCCTTTGAAGAGGTGTGGATGTAGCAGGGAGGAGGACCAGTCTTGAACACATGGCAGAGAAGGAGGAAGCCAGCAGCCACCCAGTTCTCTCACCCAAGCAAAGCAGAAGCAAAAGAGAGCAAATGGCTGCAGTATCTTCCTTTTTATAGGCTTGCTGGACAGGAAGGGGGAGTGGAACAGACTAACTGAGTTTCCCAGGGGGAAGGTGCCCTCTGGGGAGATGTGGTGGGTTAACGCCCACTCTGAAAAGAAACAAAACAGGGTGGAGGGCTTGCTGGTGCTTTGTCCTCCCTGCAGGGTGTTTTCCCCCCTGGGAAACTGAGCCTGTTCCACTCTCCCCTCCCTGCCTAGCTAGGGTATATAAAGCAGGACATTGCAGTCATTAGGCCTCCTTTTGGCTCCTGCCTCTCCTAGATGAGAGCTACTGTGGCTGCCTTCCTGCTCCTCTGCCACGTGGTTGGGCCAGACCTTTCTCCCTGCTGCCTCTGTGCCTCTTCAGAGAGAGACTGGTTTTGTATTCTTCTTTGTCCCCCTCCCATCCATCCTTGTTCCTTCCCCTTGTGAACCTTCCCTGTGATTGTTTTATTTATATATGTTTTATTTAAAGAAAACTCTTCACCTCTCTACTTCCAAGCTGACTCCAAATTATTGTTTAGTGGATTTGCTCCTTTCCTTTTTTTTCCCCTCTCTGCTGGGAGGGAAGAGGGGGGAGCGAGGTAAAAATTCTCAGCCTTGCCCTCATCTGAGCTCTTAACTCCCAGTTAAGGCTTAAACCACCACAGGAGAGGAAGGCTCTCACAAGCCCTCCCCCTCCCTGAGGGCTGAGTACAGCATTTGTAACTGTGTAGATAATCAAAACAAAAATTTATGGGAAAATCACCAATAAAATTAAGAAAGCTTGAAGAATTTCATTAAATGTATGCCCAAATTCTTGCTGACGTGTTAAAAGATATGTTAGTTCCATTTTGGCATTGTCTTAATGCTCTCCGAAACCTTTTTCTCATTTTAGAGGGGAACTAGATCAGTTTGGAAGTGGAACATGGTGTTTCAAAATATGGAGTAAAATTTTTTTCTTCTCTAACATTGAACAAAAATGTAAAAAAACCAAACAAACCCAAAATCATGACTTTGATATACTTTTACCATTTTCCCCCGTGGAAATTTATTAAAGTTTGATCCATTTCTTTCAAGAATAGCTATTTAAGAGATTCATTCAGGGGAATCAGTCATAGCTGCTCATTTCACACCTTTGTTGGAAAAAAAAGGGGGTGTATGGAATTTAAAGTTAATTAAGATCAAAAGAATCCCTGTAGAAACTATGACTGAGTATGCTGGAGTAAAAAGCACAAAAAGCAAAAGGATGTTAGGGTGGGGAACTTTACTTGCTCTGGTAGGAATTGGTTTGTCTCCCCTATGGCCTCACTGTCTGTCTCGCAGCTACGGAAAGTTACTTAGGCAGGATCTGCTCCCAGGAGGGAAGCAGGGTCTGGAACCTTCTGCTCTTCAACTTCAAGAAGTCACTGCTGAGTTTATGGATTGCCTCAGGCTGGGTGCTGGAGAGGACTCCTGACTTTTACCTGCTGTCAAAGGTGTTTGACAGAGTGCTGGCAAGGGAAAAGCTCCAGGATGAACTGTCAGGTCCTCCAGGTGAGTAGAGGCACAGTGGGGAGGCACATGCTGCAGGCTGCTGTGCATCTAGAGACGGGAAAAGAAATGGGTATCTATGGGTTGTGGGACTAGACGTGCATGCCCTGCATAGGGGGATCCCACAGCTGGGAGGACATGTGGGGAGAGAAGAGCAGGGGACCAGAGGGACCTCCATCTGCAGGAAAGCTGTGGCTTAGAGCATCCCTTCCTGTGTTCCCCCGGCACACAGGTGTTATTTTCTTGATAAGGCAATGCCATCCTGCACTGGTTGTCCAGGACCTTCAGCTACAGGGTCTTCTTTGCACATCCTGGAGGATGCATGATGCCTGCTGGAGTCTTCCCTGATGAGTTCAGTCGGGTATTAATCCATTTCTGGTGAAATTTTACTGTTGTTTAAACTTTAAACTGAAGTAGCTCCACTAGAGTCACAGGTGGATTTATGCAGATTTATGCTATCCTGATTAGGAGTAGAGCTTGATACCATTATTTATAATGCTAAGACTTCAGTTTTACTAATAACTGAGCAAAGTATTTGTATTTACTTACCATGAATTTTGCTGTGATACACTAATGAAAGCATTATTCTGAAGCGTGGATGTCTCAGATTAATACACTCTTCTTTTCTGGTGAATTGCAACTTCATATCCTGAGCCAAGCAGGACCCGTAAAGTACCAGTCTGTAACAGCATTTCATCTTAGTGATTCTAGAAGCAGCTAACATTAGTTCCTGGCTTTTCAAAGGGTTTGGCATCCAGTAAAGCCACCTGTCTGTGTGCACTAACATTGAGTTTTCCTTGGTTGGGGTATTAGAGCACATTATCAACTTTTCTTGGTAAAAGAAATTGCTGCTAAAAAGCTTAAGAGTATATTTTTTATTGAAACCATCTTGAAACCCATTTTTTTCACTCCTTATTCTCTAACAAAACAAGCTGGATTTTCCTTCCTTTGGGTAGCAGTTTTACATCTAACAAGGTGTTACTTGCAAAACTTTGTCACAACGGACACATGTTGCAGGATAGAGATTTGCCACACATCCTTCAGGGCACATTTAGCACTGAAAACACTTGTTCCCCATAACCATAAAACTTCTGCCTGTGAAGGTAGACTGATATGGGCAGAAAAGTCACCTTGCAAACATGGAAAATGGAGGCAGCATATATCAAGTACACATGAGGACTTCTTCCTAATGCTTTGTTATTCAGGCTCTGCAACCTGAAAGGAAAAGAAGTAAAGGAAAAGAAGTAAAGGAAAGAGTTTTACTCTAAGTGAGAAGGCACTCCCCCTGGCTGGATTAAATTAGGTCCTGCCTCCCGAGTTCTGGTTATGCTGCTAATAATTTCTTTATGATGGAAACAGTTGCTGTTGCAGTCTTTCTAGAAAATACACTACAGCTGTAGTGGAAAGTCTTAAAGCACTGACACACTTGCTTTAAACTAGGAAAACAAAAACAACAACAACAAACCCCCAAAACCATCCAAACAAAAAAGCAGAAAAATTAAAGCCCTTTAATGGAGAGCTTTAGTTTAGTTTAGAATAGAATAGAATAGAATAGAATAGAATAGAATAGAACAGAATAGAATTAACCAGGTTGGAAGAGACCTTCGAGATCATTGAGTCCAACCTATCATCCAACACCATCTAATCAACTAAACCATGGCATCAAGCACCCCATCCAGTCTCTTCCTAAACACCTCCAGTGATGGTGACTCCATCACCTCCCTGGGCAGACCATTCCAATGGGCAATCACTCTTTCTATGAAGAACTTCTTCCTAGCATCCAGCCTAAACCTCCCCTGCTGCAGCTTGAGACTGTGTCGTGTTCTGGTGCTGGTTGCCTGGGAACAAGAAAGAACTGTAATTTAGTCATGGTTGAATGTTTCCCATTTCCTCTTAGCATCCACAGCCCCTTTTTAGAACTGTGCTTTTGTGGAGGGAGAGTGTTAGGATTCTCTGGGGTTTTGGGAATATCCTTGCTTTTATCCTGAAAGCACCTGTATGTTCTCTCCATGACACAGACTTTAATCCCACCATGTAAGCAGTGAGACAAAGTGGGCTTCTAATTTCATGGTTGAAGTGAGAAGAGATAATATCTGCTCAGATCCCTGCATAAAAATTGTTCTCTAGCATAAGCCTCCTGGATTTCTGCTTTTGTGTCCTCAAAAAGACCAGGATATGAAGATCCATCCAGGTATGTGTGATCTCTGTATATGCTGAAAAACAGAGTATCAGGGGTGCTGGATGCTACATAAAATTTTAATAACAGTTGAGTCACATAAAGCTTTTAACTGCCTTCCCCTTTTATTCTTAGCATATGTTCTATCCATGCCTGTGGAATATAGCTTGTCAGGGCATGTAGGTACAATCTGATGTTGACATCTTGAAAAGATTGGGTAGTTGTTATTCAGGCAGCTGCAAGGGCAGCTCTCAGAGAGTCAGAAAAACATTGTATTATGCCCCCTCTAGTGTGAGTTTTTAAAGGTTGCCTCATTTGTGCAGCGTGTTCAAAGATATGAAATCCAAGCCCCAGCAAGAAGCAGAATCAGGAGAGGGTTAAGGATGTCAGTGACGCTTGATGTTAACATCTTTCCTCTTTTTCTGCTTTGTAAAAGATAAATGTTTCAGATTTCAATCTGTGCTTCCCAACAGTGCTTTGAGAACACTGCAGTAGGGCTGCAAAAATCAGTAATGCTGGGCCAAGCCGAGATAATGTGTCTCAGCAGGAATGACATAATGCCCTAAAAGAAGACTATGATGTAATGCCTATCTCACAAATCAGAGCCAATTTCTGTTAGAAAGCCTTGAAGTCTAGCACTAACACTGCAGTATGCAAAACTCTGAGGATTTAGATACTTTTTTTTTAAACAGTAATTTTGTAAAGCTCACAGCACTCATGTAGTCAGTCTCACTTACTAGAGAAGCTTCTCTTGTCTTCCAGTTTTTCTTGAAATGTAGGTGCTTACTGAAAGCCATTAAGCATTTCACCTTGGATAAGGTGTCTGCAATATGTTAATATGAATGCTGTAATTTATAGCATTAACATGGCTGTTTATGCAGGTGAGGCATAAAGTGCATATAGCATATAACAGTAAATCCCAGTTAATGAAGATGTTATGTGGGGATTTATTAGACTCACTGATGTCTCACAGAAAAGTTAAGCAGTATTTGTGCTAAGCTTAGCTTGGGCTTCAGCCAGTGCAACTCCTCAGTCCTTGGTGGAGTTGCTTCCCTGAGCAAGGTGAGCCAGATTTGGGACTAAGCAGTTTATAACCTGTCCTGGTTAGTTTTCCTGTCTTTATCAATAACCATGCTGTCAGAGTAGCAGGACTTCCCTGCTGCCCAGTCCTCCTGTAGTGCATGAGTCAGTGTGCTGGGAGCTGCTGCAGGGTTTATTTCCTGACTGGAGCCCCTGGCAAAGTAATGGGAGGTCATGGAGGGTCTCACTGTCCCCATGGCCTTCTCACAGTTTGCAGCAAGGAGACCGCAATGTTTCCCAGGCACACAGCTGCTTTTGGGACTGCAGCTCTGCACCTTCAGGAGGCAATGCGGGAGCTGCTGCCATGAGCTGCCTCTGTCCCTTGAAGAAAGGACAAATCCAGGGTTCTGGGTCTGCTTCTGGGGTGAAGCCACAATGGTTCCTGGCATTGGAGTGGACAGCAGTGGCTCATGCAGGGCAGGATCTGGCTTTGTCTACCCATGCGGTCACATCACCCCATGCAGAGCTACAGGCTGGGGTCGGAGTGGCTGGAGAGCTCCCAAACAGAGAGGGACCTGGGGGTGCTGGTTGACAGCCACCTAAACATGAGCCAGCAGTGTGCCCAGGTGGCCAACAAGGCCAATGGCATCCTGGCCTGCATTAGGAATAGTGTGGCCAGCAGGAGTAGGGATGTCATGGTGCCCCTGTACTCTGCATTGGTTAGGCCACACCTTGAGTACTGACTGTGTCCAGTTCTGGGCCACTCAGTTTAGGAAGGACATCGAGACACTTGAACATGTCCAGAGAAGTGCAACAAGGCTGGTGAGAGGCCTTGAGCACAAGCCCTATGAGGAGAGGCTGAGGGAGCTGGGGTTGTTTAGCCTGGAGAAGAGGAGGCTCAGGGGTATCACAGTATCACAGTATCACCAAGGCTGGAAAAGACCTCAAAGATCATCGAGTCCAACCTGTCATCACAGACCTCATGATTGCTCTCTACAACTACCTGAAAGGTGGTTGTAGCCAGGAAGGGGTTGGTCTCTTCTCTCTAGCAACCAGCACCAGAACAATAGGACACAGTCTCAAGCTGCGCCAGGGGAAGTTTAGGCTTGAGGTGAGGAGGAAGTTCTTCACGGAGAGAGTAGTTCATCATTGGAATGGGCTGCCCAGGGAGGTGGTGGAGTTGCCGTCCTTGGAGGTGTTTAAGAGGGGATTAGACGTGGCATTTGGTGCCATGGTCCAGTCATGAGGTCTGTGGTGACAGGTTGGACTCCATGATCTTTGAGGTCTCTTCCAACCTTAGTGATACTGTGATACTGTGATCACCCTCCAGCTGTAACATGGCAATGTATAGTCCCTTTACTGTGTCTTCATCTCACAAATGTCATATCATTGCAGCCAGACCTCACATACTTTCAATATCCCTTCAGTTATCCAGAATCAGATCTGAGAGTTATGCATCTAGCCCCCGGGCTGGGACCAGTGACAAGAGACTTTTCTGAGGTCCCATCCCAGTCAGGACAGGAATATCTGTGCCAGAACCCATTCTCCCAGGAAAGGGAGAATGCTGCAGTCTCTTATGTCAGCCCACATTGGCAAGATGCCAAAAGCAGCAGAATCATTTCAAGAGTGTTTGCACTAAAAACCTGAATCTTTAACAAATGACTGACGAGGTAGTTCACACATCACAGCCCTCCACCACGGCAGGTAACCATCACCACAATTTTACCTGCCATGGACTCTGTGTCAAAGAGCTGATCTGTTCTAAGCAAAGCATACCAGTTTAAGCAGATGAGGTATTAATATGGAACTTCATCTGGCCTTTGTAAATTTGAGGTTTACATTTTTATCATAGAACTGTTTCAGCTGGAAAGACCTTTAAGATCATAGAGTCCGACCATCAACCTACCACCACCATGGCTATTAAAGTGTCATGTTTACACATTATTTTAACACCTCCAGCGATGGTGGCTCCACCACCTACCTGGGTAGCCTATGCCAATGCTTGACCACTCTTTCAGTAAATAAATTTTTACTTATGTGCAATCTAATCTTCCTCTGGCACAACCTGAAGCCACTGTGCCTCATCCTGTGGCTATTTACTTGGGAGAATAGACAAACACCCACTTCACTACAGTCTCCTATCAGGTAGCTGTCAAGAGCAACAAGGTCTCCTCTCAGCCTCTCCTCAGCCTCCTCTTCTTCAGACTAAAAAATCATAGGTCCTTCAGCTGCTCCACATATGACTTGGTCTCCAGACCCTTTACCAGCTTCACTGGCATTCTCTGGATATGATGCAGTGAGGGGCCCAAAACTGATCCCAGTATTGGAAGTGTGGCCTCACCAGTGCTGAGAACAGGGGCACGATCACTTCCCTAATCCTGCTGGCCACACTATTCCTGATATAGGCCATGATGCTGTCGGCCTTCTTGGCTACCTGAGCACACTGCTGGCTCATGTTCAGCCAGCTGTCAAACAGCAACCCCCTTGGGCCCTTTCTGCTAGGCAATTTTCCAGCCACTCTACCCCAAGGCTGCAGCACTGCACATGGCTGTGACTACAAGGCAGGATCCAGCACTTGGCCTATTGAAGCTCATGATTCTTTGTGATAAGAAATATTGGGAGTGTCCAATACCAGAGTCTTGCATTTACTTGCCTATGAAATGTGAGGTCACTTACTGAGACTCAATAAATAAACTTGAGACCTTGTTCCATCAGGACCTCAGAGAGAGTGGGAAGCTGGCATCTGCTCTTGTTAGTTCAAGCCTGCACCTACTTCCCATGCAGAGTTACCTAACTGTAAATGGAGGCTGTTGTATTTTATGCTACAGATTGTCTTCTAAAGAAAACTGACCCGAGACACATGGTATCGCTAAACTGGGAATGATGCTGGACATGCACTATAACCACACAAGTGAAAGGTGAGTTACTGCCTCAAATTGTTTTCAAAACTCATTATTGTTAATAAATACCAAACTGTGCCATGTGTTCCATTTCATTAAAAGAGGATAGCCAGAAGGAGAGCTTAATTATCTTGCTGCAGCAAAAAGCTCTAGGGGCAAAAGGGGAATGAATAATTATAGCCTCAACATGGCCTACTGGCCTGCTAGCATGCTGGCAAGATGGGGACCCAGCTCTCTAATCCCAACCCTGCCTCTGATGTACATGCCTGTTGAGGCAAATCATTTAACCTCTTTTCTAATGTGGGAGCTCTCATACTTCCAGACCTAAGTAATCAGTGTGCCCTGAAGAATAATTTTTTTTATAAGGACTGTAACCTATTTTGGCCTCTCCCATTTGCCTTTAGTTGTACTTACTTACTCACCTTGTCACAGCTGACTTGAACTGAGCAACTAGGATTACATTGCCAAAGGAAACACTGCATGATTTAGGACCATGGCAGCCAGTACCCAGCCACATTCAGAAATTGCCCCATATCAGTTTTCCTGCAGAAAACAACATAGCTACGGTGCCAGCCATATAGGACTGATTTTGCTTAGATCTGAAGAAAGAGAAGCACAGGACCAGGTTTACAATATATGTACAACTACAAAATGAGAGCAATGGGTTGCACGTCTCCTAATCAGTGCAGAGGGAGACAGAGTGTAACAAAAGTGTACAGTATGAAATCAGCCCAGGGTTGTGAGTCTATTGCTTTGTGCACCTAATTAACCTCAACAGCTACACTACCCAGTAACAAGTGAAGTATCTCATCTGGTGCCAAACTGTTTTGGGTTTATGAATGTCTCCTGAGACTTTTCAATAGCATTGGTACAGTATGATAGGGGAAGCTTGCTTCCTATTGTGACCTATTGCTTAGTGGAGAGTATTTTCTATTGGGCTAGCAGATAACAGAAGGTTATATATCCCCAGTACAGTGTGTCTGTTAGGTCAGATTCTACTGGCTAAATAGCAGCTCTGTAATGCACATACTGCATGTAATTGAGAGAGGAAGGGAAATGATTGCTGTCACTTTTGCACCCTGGGAATTTTACTCTAATTTTGAAGGCTCTTGAGAGCTGTTTCCCAGTGCTTCCAGTGATCCTGCAGGTGAAATCTCTACTATCTTTTGTTAGCTGTGCCCAAACACACAGTTGATTTTGCTGTACCACATGGCTGGGACTGGCTGTGTATAGTGCTGTGTATAATGCTGAGGTTCAAACATGGGTCAGTCACCAGCCACTGCCTGAGTTTCTTCATTCCAGACTTCCTGGGTCTCCAGATGATCTTAAGAGCACCCCAGTTGTGGTGTAACATGATGGCATAGATATCATCTTTAGAAAAGTGGAGGACTGATGAGGTGCAAGAGCAGGGTGCTCCTTGTCTCTCCATACACCTGCACAAAATGGAGGGTGGTGAAAGGTACGATGGAGACATTGGGGATGTCTTTGGTCAGGACATTCTTCCTCCTTCTGAGCTGTGGAGGGTCTGTCTCACTTCTGTTCAGTTCTTGAGTGTAACTCACTGCAACATCAGTTAAGCAACTCCTCAGCTTTCCCTTCCAGAAAGGTAAGCCTCTTAGAAGCCACAACAAAGAGGTTTAGGAGCTTTTTGCATGCAGAGCTTCTAGAACTCAGGCATGCTGCAGTACCTCTGTCCATTACTACATTCTTCTAGTGGCTTCCAGTTCCCCTCTGCTGAGGCAAGATTTGCACCTGAACACTCTGTACACTCATTGACCCCAGGAGAGAGGCTGCCTATGGGATGTTTACTTATCCCCTACTTCAGGCCACTGAGACAGTGGCTTCTGTCTGCTGGGCGAGCTCCCTGAAAGCAGCGAAGACTTCTTGGGTGTACTTGGGCATAGCTGAGCAACAAGCCTGGCTTTCTACTCCTCTACTGTTTTGCAGAGGGACTCACTGTAATGGTTTAGCACAAGTGCTAATCTGCCTGCTTCCTCAACAACAAAGCGAAGGGAAAAGTAACACACAAAACTCAGGGTTGATAAGAGTTTAACATAGCATAAGGTATCATAAACACGATGCATAATTGCCTTAGCTTAGCCTATTTGCAGAAGTAGCACAGTGAAATACAGGGAAAAAACCCAGCATAAAACAGAAACCCAAACCCAGCAGCTACCTGACTCCCACTTGTTCCACCTACAGGAAAAAAGCAACATGCAAGAACCTGGAACCCAGAAGTGGCAATCAGAACAAGAAGCCTCCCATGTTGCAATCTGAACTTCAAGCCCTGTAATACTTTGCTCCACTTACCACTTACAGTTTTTGAAGCTGGCATGACTGCAGCATTGTATGAATAACATCAGCAGCTTCACAGAATCACAGAATCACCGAATTAACCAGGTTGGAAAAGACCTTTGAGATCAAGTCCAACTTATCATCCAAACACCACTCAATCAACTAAACCATGGACACTAAGTGCCTTATTCAGTCTTATTTTAAACAATTCCAAAACACAGTGACTCCACCACCTCCTTGGGCAGTCCATTCCAATGGCCAATCATTCTTTCTATGAAGAAGTTCTTCCTAACCTCCAGCCTAAACCTCCCCTGGTGCAGCTTCAGACTGTGTCCCCTTGTTCTGGTGCTGGCTGCCTGGGAGAAGAGACCAATCCCCTTCAGGTAGCTGTAGACAGCAATAAGGTCTCCCCTGAGCCTCCTCTTCTCCAGGCTAAGCAACCCCAGCTCCCTCTCCTCATAGGGCTTGTGCTCAAAACCCTTCACCAGCTTTGTTGCCCTTCTCTGGACACTCTCCAGCAACTTAACATCTTTCCTAAACTGAGGGGCCCAAAACTGGACACAGGACTCAAGGTGTGGTCTAAACAATGCTGAGTACAGGGGGAGAATGCTGGCCACACTATTCCTGACACAGGCCAGGATGCCATTGGCCTTCTGGGCCACCTGGGCACATTGTTGGCTCATGTTCAGCCTACTGTCAACCAGTACCCCCAGGTCCCTTTCTGCCTGGCTGCTCTCCAGCCACTCTGACCCCAGCCTGGAATGCTCCATGGGGTTGTTGTAGCCAATGTGTGGAACCTGGCACTTAGACGTGTTACATCTCATGCCATTGGACTCTGCCTATCTGCCCAGCCTGTCAAGGCCCCACTTCAGAGCTCTCCTACACTCCCAACTTGGCGTCATCTGCAAATTTACTGATAATGGACTCAATCCCCTTCTCCAGATCATCAGTAAAGATATTGGGTAAGATTGGGCCCAACACTGATCCCTGGGGCACACCACTAGTGACTGGCTGCCAGCTGGATGTGGCACCATTCACCACCGCTCCCTGGGCACAGCCCTCCATCCAGTTCTTGACCCAGCACATAGTGCACCTGTCCAAACTCCATCAATTACATTCTCCACCCCTTATGCTATACCATCTGCATCATGCCCAGTAGCAATCAATACCAAACAGTAGACATCATCCATCAGTGACTGTCCATTCTCACTCAAAGTGAGATTGCTTCGCAGTACACAGAAGATCACTGATCACTGCAGATGCTCTGGAGCTCCACTCTGTCCCAGTAGAGTATGGATCAGTCCATGACCAGCCCCAACGGTGGGGCTGTGTTTCCACTCCTGTGCCAGTGGAGTCCAGTGACTCCTTCCAACCGTCCAAGAGAAAGCGAACTGTGGCATCACTTTGGTGGTCAGCTTCCTACCCCTGTAGGAGTGGAGATCCCTCTGTTATACCAGAAATACAGATGGGTTCTACCTCTCCAACTTGCCAACCCATCAGTTCCATATAGTTAGATAAACTCAGCTGTCTCTCTCCTCTATCTGGTTGGAGGCAGGGCCCCTCTAATTCTGACTGGAATCACCTGAATCTTGTGAATATGCTTTGGGAATCCTTTCAGAAGAATTAGAAACAGGATCAGCTTGTCTGCTCTTCTTGGGTGATTTTCCACTGGGAACTGAGGCAGTGTTCTACAGGAGAGAATTCACATACTTGTGCAGCCAAGACTAAAGTGTCAATCCATGACACTTGCCCACTCCCAGCTCTGTAGAAAAAATAAATCACAGCTGCAGCTACAGATAGTGATGCTGAGGGCTGCAGCAGCAATGAGTGGAGCACAGACCCTGTATCCTGGGGAGGCAGGATTTGATGACAGAAGAAGCTCAAGATGCCTTTAGGCATCACTTCAATTTCACAAAGCAGAACCTGTGGCCAGTCTCACAGCAATGGTCTAACAAGAAGCATTTTAATACACATTTATGGTGGGTGCACAGAGAATTTGAGCAAACCTGTCCGTGGGAAATGAGGGCTTGTGGATCCTGCAGCTTGCAGTGAAACTTCTTGAAACACAAGTCATGAATTTTCCCTACTTTTGGCTGAGTGGTGTGGGAGTGAGTGAGCACTGGAGGGAAGGTGTGGCTCAGAGAAGAGAGGAGGGGGGGAACAAGAGCTAGTTCCTCTAGTTTTGAAAGTTATTTGCATAAAGATACTAGTCTAGTTCAATATTAAGGATCCAAGGTTTCGAGTATACAGGGACAGTTATTCTTTTAAAAGGATGAATTCTCTGGATGTCAGTGAAACCTGCATGTAAGATAGGTGTGCTGTTCCTAGAGTCTCTGTGATAAGAAACTGTTAAAAACTGCAGTGGTGGGGTGTATGTAACAGCAATTGCCCAGAATCCTGGTTTTGAAGATGTTTTTGCCCACCAAGACAGAGATTCCTTCTCTGCTATTCTGCAGCTCAGTTTAGGTTTCACCTGAAGCCTGTAACATATCTCATATGTGTGACAAGTCTACATGACCAAAAGGCAGCTACCTCTGGGGTCTGGAATCTGGGGTTAAGCCTGTTCATTGTCCTCATTTACATCACTCCTCACATGAAAATGACGCAAGATACCACAAGATTGCACACCAGATATTTTCTGTGCCTTTACAATACCTTGCTCAAATGCACACCCATAAACATAAAACATCATTAATCTTCTAGTGGCTCAAGGGTAAAGTCAACCTTAATGGGACTAAATCCAGGGCTTGAGGTTTAGCTACACCCACTGTGAGTTCATGCTGCAGGATCCAACACTTGCTGAGGTTTGGCTGCAGTGGCCATGGAAGCACCAGATGTTTAAAGGAAAGGGTTTGGTCGAGAGGAAGATGGACATACACATATCTTATTGTTTACTCAAGGTAAAGGTCTGGACCCTCTGCAGTGAATGCTTTATGAGCAGAAGTAGTCATTACTCCTACAACCCAATTCACCCAGAAAGCATTTTGCTCAAGGACAACTATTTCACCTGCAGTCCTGCTGGCTGGGACTCACTGCTCCCTTCTCAGAGCAGCACTGGGTGCCACAAAGCCACTTATCGGCCTGGAGAAGGAAGTGCACTAGTCAGGCACAGTCTTAGCTGGAAGCAGAGAAACATGAGGGGATATTATTCAGTAGTAGGTGTTGATATTTTTTGATCTGGTCTCTGCAGTCCTAGCTTTTGCAAGATCTTTGCTTCTCTGGACTGTGGAAACTCCATCAGATTTGACTTGTTCTGCAGGCAATCTAAACTCTTCCATATATTTAATAATTTCCTGTATAACTTTTGCTATGTTCTCTGAGATACAGGGTGCCTCTCTCTTGCTTTTACAGCAGATAGCACAAGAGGTCCACACCTCTTATAACTTTTAAATCCACGGTAGTACTTGCTCCCCTGTGTGCCAGGGGACTTTAGGCAGCTGAGTACCTTGCTAGGCATGCTGGAGGAAATCTGTCTACACTCCAGGACAGCTACTGGCATGTGAAATGTTTCCTTTACCAAATGCTTGCCTGAGGCTATATAGCTGGACAACTGACAGAGAAGTAAAGTGTCATACTACCACTCCCATGTAGTTCAATCAAGATGCTGTGGCATGCTACTGCTACTGCAGAGTAAAATGTCAGGTGCAGCAGCAGCACCTTTACTATTCCTGTTATTGTTCTTTGGGCAAAGTTACACAGAGAGTTCTGCTCCTGTGTTTCCTCACTCTTGAGTTTATAACTCCTTGGCCAGACTTCATTTGGAGACAACACGTTTTCTCCTCTACATAAACACTGGTCTGTTTAAAATTTAAATATTAATTTAGGCTAGCACAACATAGTGTGTAATATCACCCCTCTCTCTGAGGATTGGTGATTAGGAGTCTCAGAATTCACTTTAATCAGACAGTTCAGTACTGCTGAGATTTGCAGTCTACTCTCTCCCCTGCAACAGCCAGAGTCTTTTGACAGGCTAACAAAATTGAAATGAGTTCCTTCATCTTAGGCAAGGATAATTAATCTTCAAACACTGTTTATCTTAGCCCCCAAATCCTCAGAATTCAGAACCAAATTAATTTAGAGTCTAAATCTGCTTTAACTACTAATTGGTTAATCAACAGGCTCAATGTGTAATTATATTCCTTGTTCACACTCCTTACAGGCTTGAAAAGACCATGTAATTCCTCTGTTGCTTTCATTGCAATAATTAGACCATGTGACATACGATGCTGTATGTAGAGTGAACAAGTTCTTCCCTGGAACAATTTCCCTGGAACAATTTCCCTGAGATTGTTTCCCACAGATGAATTTGGTCTTCTTCTTATTATTTTTTTTTTTAACTGACTAAAAGCTTTTGTATGTCTTAGAGACTCTGCACAGAGTTTCTAAGCTTCGAATCTCTCCTCTCTGCTGACAGCTGAAGAAATCTAAACTGTGTTTTCATTTCCCCCATTTGCACTTGCCATAATTTTAATAGTTAAGGGATCTTTACTCCCTCTGAATATTGATAGGATGTTGCAAATTCAGGATACCGTCATTATCATAGTATCATAGTATCAGTCAGGGTTGGAAGGGACCACAAGGATCATCTAGTTCCAACCCCCCTGCCATGGCCAGGGACACCCTACACTAGATCAGGCTGGCCAGAGCCTCATCCAGCCTGGTCTTAAACACCTCCAGGGAGGGGGCCTCAACCACCTCCCTGGACAACCCCTTCCAGGGCTTGACCACTCTCATGGTGAAGAACCTCCTCTTCATGTCCAGCCTGAATCTGCCTGCCTCCAGCTTCATTCCATTCCCCCTAGTCCTATCACTACCTGTGATCTGGAGAAGTCCCTCCCCAGCCTTCCTGTAGGCCCCCTTCAGATAGTGGAAGGCCACAATGAGGTCACCTCGGAGCCTTCTCTTCTCCAGACTGAACAGCCCCAACTCCCTCAGTCTGTCCTCATTATCTTTCAGAACAGACCAGCCACCATCAACCTATTAGCTGGTGTTATTCTTGTGGACATAAATAATTTCTTCTGTTAGAAATAAGAGGTCTGAGAATAAATCGGAGAAGGAAAATGCCGTCTTTTTAACACAGAGTTGTGGGTCTTCTTTCCTTAGTGGATACTGTCATAACCCCATTGCAGTCAGTGGTCTGGTCAATGGCTTTCTTATTTCTGTTCACACAAATCCCTATTTCCATCAGCTTCAAGAATGTTTATATACCAGTATGTATTAATATCCTCTCATCCTCATTGTGAGCCCACCGAGGTAAGAATATCTCACCTCGGTGTTTCCAGTCGAGATCAAGATCAGAGTCCATGTCTACTTGAGAAACTCTTGCAGCTAGATCTGCCTGATGGTTGTGCTGCTGCTCCTCAGTAGCTTTGCTCTTAGGGATGTGAGCATCAATGTGTCTCACCTTCACTAGAATTCTCTCGATTTGATCAGCAATGTCCTGCCACAGGTCATCAAGGCAGAGATGCAACCTACCAGTGGGCTCGTGACAGATCCATAGACATTTCCATGGATGCTATCACACAAGTCATCCATGACTGTGACATTTGTGCTTCTTTTAAGCAGGCAAAGAGAATTAAGGCCTTATGGTATGGTGACACATGGTCCCAGTATGGTGAAGCTTGGCAGATTGACTACATCACTCTACCACATTCTCGTTCTGGTAAGCAGTATGTGCTCACTATGGTAGAGGCAAACACTGGATGGTTGGAAACTTATCCAGTTCCTCATGCAACTGCACGCAACACCATTCTTGGTCTGGAGAGACAAATCCTGTGGAGACACGGAACTCCAGAGAGGATTGAGTCAGACAATGGAACTCATTTCAAAAACAACCTTGTAAAGAGCTGGGCCAAAGAGCACGGCATTGAGTGGATATTCCACATTCCCTACTATGCACTAGCTGCAGGGAAGATTGAACGCTACAATGGTTTGTTGAAGACCACTCTTAAAGCCATGGGGGGTGGATCTTTGAAAAACTGGGAAAAAGCCCAATGCCTGTTTAACTTTGTGTGTACATACACATACTCCATCTCTCATTCTTGTTAATGACACAGAGATTATAGCTTCAAGAAACAAGTTGAAAACCTTCTCATTCTCCTGAATGAGGTGCAGAAGAGTTTAACTGCCAACATCTTACTGATATGAGGACAGGGGAATGTCAGGTTTTTAAGTATTTGGGCCCAAATTTCTGTGGATGTGTTTGGATCCATCCTGTGATTTTGCAGTGCCCTTAAAAGCAGAGCCTTTGGGTTATCTGCAAAGCATTTAGAGCTGTTGTGTCCTTTCTTCTGACAACTACCTAGGAACTCCAGCAGCACTGAGTTAAAATGAGAAGTGAGAGATGAGAGACTCATATGAGCTGCAATGAATACAATGGGGAGGCAATGAGAGCATAGTCCCTTATGAATAGCCAGACAGCTCTAATGAATTAATTTGTCCTTGGCCCCAGCAGTGTGGGGCATGTGAACTGCCTGGGGCTCTGTGGGAGAGGTGGAGGGCAGTGAGTAGCCCAGAGCAGCAATCCCTGCTGTGGCAGTTAGGAGATGTTATCAAATGCACTTTTTCACAGCCCCATCATGGTATTAAGTGGAGCTGGTGAGTCAGCAAGATGTGTGTTGGTGAAATTTCAAATTGTGCTCAACATCTGAGTGAGAAATAAGCAATGAGATGCAGCCTGGGGATTGTTGTTTTGGGTGTACCACACTGCCTGAACCCATCTCTGGGAGAAGCACAGGGTCGAGCTTCTCAAAAGCAAGAGTTCTTTCCTCCTGGAAGCAAAGTCTTTTAAGATCTTTACAGAACCACAGAATCACTGTGACCTCTAAGATCATCGAGTTCAGTAGTTATCTAACTCTTCTGGAGCCACTACTACACCATATCTTTGAGCACCATATGCAGACAGGGGCATGCCAGGGCTCTGGGCACCCTGATCTAGCTGAGGATGTCCCTGCTTACTGCAGAACAGGTTGGACTAGATGACGTTTGAAGGTCCCTTCCAACCCAGACCATTGTATGACTCTATGATTATAGACAGCTTTTGAATACATCCAGGGATGGTGACTCAACCACTTCTCTGGGCAGCCTATTCCAGTATTTCATAACCCTTCAGGTATGGAAGTTCTCCCTAATGTCTAACCTAAACCACCCTGGTGTAACTTGATGCCATTTTCTCTTGCCCTATTAGTTGTGACTTGTGAGAAGAGAACATCTCATTATAACTTCTTTTCAGGTAGTTGTAGGGAGCAATAAGGTCTTCCCTCAGCCTCCTTTTCTTCAGACTGAATAACTCCAGTTCCGTCAGCCACTCCTCACATGATTTGCTCTCTAGAGCCTTCACCAGCTTCAATTCCCTTCTCTGGACACAGTGCAGCACCAAATTGTCTTCCTGTAGTGATGGGCCTAAAACTGAACACAGTACTCAAGGTGTGGCCTCACCAGTGCTGAGTACAGTGGGACAATCAACTCACTGTTCCTGCTGGCCACACTATTCCTGATACAGGCCAGGATGCTGTTGGGCTTCTTGGCCACGCAGGCTCATGTTCAGCCAGCTGTTGATCAGCACTCCCAGGTCCCTTTTTACTCTTTAAAAGATTTCCTAGTGTTCGCTTTCAAAAAACTGTGTCAAATCATGCCATGGATCAAGAAGGCAATTGCAGAAATCATTTAATTCCATGCAGCTGTAGAGATTTCCCTTCGCTCACTACCAAACTCTGTGAAGCATTTCCTGACCTTTTCTCATTGTCTTAGCACTTTTTGGAAACAGACAGTTTTTCCTGTTTGCATTCACTGCTCTGAATCTCCTCGCTCCTTCATGTTAGTATATGTTACCTTCTAGGTTTCTTTGCTGAAAATCCTGTCAGAGGTCCAAATCCGTAGATAGAGACAAGTACATTTTAATGGTGATGACTGATAGCTGAAGATTTGTTGGGTTCACAGTGTTCCCTAATGTAGGCCATTTTTCATCTTCTAGAGTTGCCTAATAAAGATGGCATTTCCAGTGCTTGAATGTTGAAGCACCAGCCACATATCACGAAGTTAAAATGATTGTTTATAGGGCAGCTAAATTGTGTTGTTATCAGTTTAAGGCAGTGTTTGCTTTGCTTCTGGGAAGAAAATGACAGTTAGACTTTCCTAAAACTCATCAAATAGGACAAGAATGCCAAGAATACAAATCTGTACTATAGTCAAACTCAGGGGGAAAAAAGGGAGAGAAGAAGAAAGGAAAGCTATTTTTGTGTGAAGATGTGATGGCTATCAGATAAAAATGACAAAGTTTTACTCGTCAGAAAATAAGTCACATTGCTGATCACCAGATAACTTTGATGTAATATTCCACAATGGCTTAACTAAGATTTCATGGCAAGATGAATGGTGAAGCTTTTAAAACATGCATGAAGAAGAGCTTTCTTCTAATATCCAGCCATCAGTCAGCCCTTATCTGGGGCTTACATGGATTGATTATGATTGGAATTGAACTAGAACCTGACCTCTAAATAAAAAAAAACCCCAAACTGACACAGATTTGAAAGTGAACCGTCAAGTTTTGGGGTCTTTCCTAAGCACTTCAAAACCTGTTTAGGGCCTCATACACTTATACATATATATGTGCCCCATTTTAAAACCACAAAATACATAGCTATACACCTACAGACACACGTGCCCCGTTACGATGTCAAAAAATATCAAGAAAAAAACCTCACCAAACTTCTCTGTCTTCTCCATCACAAGACACTGTGAATTAGGTTTAATACATAATTTCCAACACACAGGATGTGTGGGTTCTCCTCAGCGCATCGAAAGCTACGTGGGTCCCAGACCTGCCGGTCTCAACGCGGAGAGCAGAAGCACAACTGACAGAGCAGTTGCGAGGAGGTGACCATGGCCGCAGGGTGGGCATAATGGCCCGCAGGACTCACAGTGGAACGGGCTGTTCACGAGACACTGTGTGATCATAAGCAGTGCACAGATTTTGAATGAAAGCAGGCTGATTTGCCTGGGGAAAAAATGAAAGAAAGGTGCCAGTTTCTGGTGTGTGACACTGAATGAATTGTTAAACACATTCTGGAATGGATGGTGACTGTAAATATCACTTGGGACACTTCATGAAATATTTGCAGCGTATTTTAAACTAACTTAGTGGTGCCAGTTCTTCTCTAGTGCTCACTACCTATGTGTTTTCATGGGGGACTTTCATGGGGGACTTTAACTATAATGAAGGAAAAACTGGGTGGTGATGGCCAGCCACAGTGCCTGCCAGGTTGTCTGTAGCTAGCTGGAGACACATATTTACCCAAGAGCCTGTCTCCTACATTTAAATACTAAGAAATACTGAATGTATTCCTGTGACCACCCCTGGGCTGGGCCCACCCCTTGGGACATCCCAGGTGTGGTCTGTGCAGCGGCATCAGGGGGCCAGCACCCCGCCTAAACCACCACAACAATTTCTTTCTCATTCTTCAATTGCACATTTTAAGCCATGTAGCCTTTGGCTGTAGCATTAGAGAACATTTCTGGCTACCCTGAAATTTTATCTGACAGCCAAAAGGCTGAACCATGAGGACTTTGAAGGTGTGAGCATGCTTTTTACTCTCAAGGCTATTTAGATCAAGTACACACATGTATTTGCTTGCACTTGCCATTTAATTTTGTTTGCTTTCATTATTGCTGACTGCACTGAGCACCACCAGGCAGGAAGCTCTGTCTAGTTTCAGCATATCACAGGTTGAGTGTTAGTCTGCTGCTATTCATACCATCCTGCCACATGCCAGCTTCAAATGAAAGTGTGGGCTGGAGCAAAGTATTATGGGGCTTGGAGTTCAGATTGTAACATGGGAGGATTTCTGTTCCAGTTGCTGCTTCTCAGTGCTGGTTTTTTTGGGTGATGGCTCCTTTTCCACAGGCATGGAGGTGAGATGGGCAGAAGTCATGTAGCTGCTTCTTTGTTGTTTTTTTTCCTATCTCATGCAGTTTGGATTATTTTTTTCTCTTTCCTGTATTTCACTGTGCTTTTCTGCAAGTAGGCTAAGCTAAGGTAATTGTGATGTTGTGGTGGGTTGAAAATTCCCCTCAACATTAAATTGCCAGACCAGCCCAGTTGGAAGCAAATGAAGCTGACACATTCCAGCAATTCAACATCCTTCCTAAACTGAGGGGCCCAGAACTGGACACAGGACTCAAGGTGTGGCCTAACCAGTGCAGTGTACAGGGGCAGAATGACCTCCCTGCTGCTGCTGGCCACACTGTTCCTGATGCAGGCCAGGATGTCATTGGTCTTCTTGGCCAACTGGGCACACTACAGGCTGATGTTCAGCCTACAATCAACCAGTACCTCCAGGTCCCTCTCTGCCTGGCCACTGTCCAGCCACTCTGACCCCAGCCTGTAGCACTGCATGGGGGTTGCTGTGGCCAATGTGCAGAACCCGGCACTTGGATGTGTTCAATCTCATGCTGTTGGACTCTGCCCATCTGTCCAGCCTGTCCAGGTCCCTCTGCAGAGCTCTCCTACACTCTAACAGATCATCTCCTGCCCACAGCTTGGTGTCATCTGCAAATTTACTGATGATGGACTTGATGCCCTCATCCAGATCATCAATAAAAGATGATAAAGAGCATGGGGCCCAGCACTGATCCTTGGGGCACACCACTAGTGACTGTCTGCCAGCTGGATGTGGCACCATTCACCACCACTCTCTGGGCTCAGCCCTCCAGACAGCTCCTAACCCAACGCAGTGTGGTCCTGTGCAAGCCATGGGCTGCCAGCTTGGCCAGGAGTTTGCTGTGGGGGACAATGTCAAAAGCCTTGCTGAAGTCCAGGCAGACCACATCCACAGGCCTCCCCACATCCACCAGGCAGGTTACCTGATCATAGAAGGAGATCAGGTTGGTCAGGCAGGACCTGGCCTTCCTAAATCTGTGCTGGCTGGGCCTGATCCCTTGGCCATCCTGTAAGTGCTGTGTGATTGCACTCACGATGACCTGTTCCATAATCTTGCCTGGCACTGAGGTCAGGCTGACAGGTCTGGAATTCCCTGGTTCCTCCTTCCTTCCCTTCTTGTGGATGGGCATCATGTTGGCCAGTTTCCAGTCATCTGGGACCTCTCCAGTGAGCCAGGACTGTTGAAAAATGATGGAGAGTGTCTTGGCCAGCTCATCTGCCAGCTCTCTCAGCACCCTAGGGTGGATCCTATCTGGTCTCATGGACTTGTGGGGATCCAAGTGGCTGAGCAGGCCTCTAACCACTTACTTCTGGATCACAGGGGAACCATACTGCTCCCTGACTCCATCTGCCAGCTCAGGAGGCCAGTTGTCTGGAAGACAACCTGTCCTGCTATTAACAATTGAGGCAAAGTATGTGTTAAGTCCCTCTGCCTTTTCCTCATCTTTAGTTACAATATTCCCCTCTGTGTCCACTAAGGAGTGGAGGTTGTCCTTGCCCCTCCTCTTGCCATTAATATATTTGTAAAAGGATTTTTTGTTGTCCTTCACAGCAGAGGCCAGTCTAAGCTCTAAATGGGCTTTTGCCTCTCTAACTTTTTTCCACAGCCAACATATTCAGAGAGGTGATTTTGCACAGCCAGCAGATCCAGAGTGGTGATTCTGCCACTTGCTCTGGTGAGATCTCACTTGCAGTACTGTATGCAGTTAAGGGCCCCCCACATCAAAAGTGAAGCTCAGGTTCGTGATCACCTGAAGAACCTGAAAGTGTTCAAGTCCATGGGACCCGACGGGATACACCCATGGGTGCTGAGAGAACTGGCAGATGAGGTTGCTAAGCCCCTCTCTATTCTATTCCAAAAGTCATGGCAGACTGGGGCAGTCCCCACAGACTGGGAAAGGGGAAACATTGCTCCCATTTTCAAAAAGGGTAAGAAGGAGGAACCAGGGAACTCCAGCCAGTCAGTCTCACCTCTGTGCCCGGAAAGATCATGGAGCAGATCCTCCTGGAGGCACTACTGACTCAGAAGAAGTGAAGAGGTGATTTGGAACAGTCAGCATGGCTTTGCCAAGGGCAAATCCTGCCTGACAAACCTGGTGGCCTTCTATGAACAGGTCACAACATTAATAGATGAGGGGCGAGCAACTGATGTCATTTACCTGGACCTGAGCAAAGCCTTTGGCACTGTCCCACACCACATCCTGGTCTCCAAGCTGGTGACACATGGGTTTGATGGGTGGACCACCAGATGGATAAAGAACTGGCTTGATGGCCGCACCCAGAGTGGCTGTCAATGGGTCCATGTCCCAGTGGAGGCCAGTGACAAGCGGAGTCCCTCAGGGATCAGTCCTGGGACCAGTCTTGTTCAACATCTTTGTGGGTGCCATGGACAGTGGCATGGAGTGCACCCTCAGCAAGTTTGCTGATGACACCAAGCTGTGTGGTGCAGCAGACACGCTGGAGGGAAGGGATGCCATCCAGAGGGACCTTGACAGGCTGGAGAGGTGGGCACAGGCCAACCTCATGAGCTTCAACAAGACCAAGGGCAGCATCCTGCATCTGGGTCGAGGCAATCCCAGGCACAAATCCAGGCTGGGCAGTGACTGGCTGGGGAGCAGCCCTGAGGAGAGAGACTTGGGGGTGCTGGTGGACGAGAAGCTCAACATGAGCTCTCAATGTGCACTTGCAGCCCGGAAAGCCAATCAGATCCTGGGCTGCATCAGGAGAAGTGTGGGCAGCAGGTCAAGGGAGGTGATTCTCCCCCTCTACTCAGCTCTGGTGAGACCCCACCTGGAGTACTGCGTCCAGTTCTGGAGCCCCTATTCCAAGAGTGATCTGGAGGTGCTGGAAGGTGTCCAGAGAAGGGCCATGAGGATGATCAGAGGGCTGGAGCACCTCTCCTATGAGGACAGACTGAAGGTGTTGGGGCTGTTCAGTCTGGAGAAGAGAAGGCTCTGAGGTGACCTCATTGTGGCCTTCCAGGATCTGAAGGGGGCCTTCAAGAAGGCTGGGGAGGGCCTTCTGAGGCTATCAGGTAGTGATAGGACTAGGGGGAATGGAATGAAGCTGGAGGTGGAGAGATTCAGGCTGGATGTGAGGATGAAGTTCTTCACCATGAGAGTGGTGAAGCCCTGGAATGGGTTATCCAGGGAGGTGGTTGAGGCCCCATCCCTGGAGGTGTTTAAGACCAGGCTGGATGAGGCTCTGGCCAGCCTGATCTAGTGTAGGGTGTCCCTGCCCATGGCAGGGGGGTTGGAACTAGATGATCCTTGAGGTGCCTTCCACCCCTGCTGATACTATGATACTATGACACACAAGAGACATCGAGCTGTTGGAGCTGGTCCAAAACAGGGTCAGAAAGATGATCAGAGGGCTGGAGCACCTCTCCTTCAAAGACAGCTGAAGGAACTGAGGCTGTTCAGCCTGGAAAAGAGGTCTGGGGAGACCTTATAGCAGCATTTCACTATCTGAGGAGGAGTGACGGGAAGGGTGGGGAAGGACTGTTTAGTGATAGGAGGAGGGACAATGGTTTTAAACTGGTACAGGGTAGATTTAGGTTGGACATAAGGAAGAAGTTCTTACAGTGACAGTAGTAAAGTACTGAAACAGGTTGCCCAGGGTTGTGGTTGAGACCCTGGCCCTGGAGACATTGAAGATCAGACTCAATATGTGCTGGGCAGTCTGATCTAGTTGTAGATGTCCTTGCTGACTGCAGGGGTGTTGGACAAGATGACCTTTGAGGGTCCCTTCCAACCCTATGCAATCCACAAATCTGTTGTGACCGGTTTAGGCTGTGCCTTTAAGAAAGAGACAGTTGCTGAACACTCTGGCTGAATGTTTTTGATATTTAAATGACAACAAGATAGTCTAAACTAATTTCATTGCTAGGTTTAAGTTTTGTCAGTTCTGTCTGGGTTCTGGCTTTGTTCGTTCTGTACCTTTCCCTCTGTTCGTGTGGGCTGGTCAGCTTCTCTCTCTCTGAAGCAGCAGCTTTGCCGGACAGGAGCGGCCTTGAATTAACAAAGCTAACCAGATAAGAAAACGAATTCTTGCATTCACTTTGAGCTAACAGAATTTTTCTCCTTAATTGCCTTTCTCTCTCTCTCTCTAACCCTTTTTGGGAAAAAGGGGAGGTAGGGAGGGAGAGAGGGGGGTTCCCTGAACCCCCCTGGCCGGCTGGAGGGAGAAGGCTTTTCTGCATTACGTTCATTGCTGTGTATTTCTGTATATATTGTAAATATTGTATATTTGTGTACATATTCATTGCATTCCATTTGTGCCTGTAAATATAGCTTTCATCTGCTTTTCCGACTGACCTAGCTGTGGTTTCTTTGTGTGTGTGTGTGAATTTTCTCACCCTACCACATCTGTAAACTTCAAATAGCTTATACCCAGCCTGCATGCTCCCTGCCCCTTCTGGGCTGTCTAAGGAGCTGGTGTGTGCTGAGGAAGAAGGCAGAGTGCTACTGACATACTCATCCAGTCGTGTGACTCTGAAGTGATGCTGTGCCCTCCATGTAGCACTCCTGTAGGCACAGAGCCTTAAATAACCCAATCCCCAGGTTGCTCAAAGGTTTGTGTGTGTACACTTCATTAG
Organism: Colaptes auratus; assembly: GCA_015227895.2. NCBI lineage: Eukaryota > Metazoa > Chordata > Aves > Piciformes > Picidae > Colaptes > Colaptes auratus. Next base: position 35,627,338 of record CM026897.1, on the reverse strand, counting down.
ATTGACTGTGTAGTGAGGCTGTGAAATGCTGAGCAACAGCCTCTGTGTCAGGATGATTTACCCTCTGAAGGGAGGAGGGGAAAGGTCACAGTATACGAGAATGGCCTGTCCCCCAAAGGGAAAAAGATTCTGGGAAGGGAATTGGCAGGTCTCATTGACAGGGCTTTAAACTAGCTTCGAAGGGGGAAGGGGCTGGAACCAGTCCCCTCAGGCAGTCCGGGGGTGATAAGCTAGAGCTAGAGGTGAAACCACCAGCCCAGCTGCAGTGCATGTACACTAATACACGAAGCATGGGTAACAAACAAGAGGAGCTAGAAGCCTTGTTGCAGCAGGAAAGTTATGACGTAGTTGCCATCACAGAGATGTGGTGGGATGACTCACATGACTGGAGAGCTGCAATTGACGGCTACAGGCTCTTCAGGAGAGACAGGCAAGGAAGAAGGGGTGGAGGGGTGGCTATGTACATCAGGGAGGCACTAGATGCCATTGAGATGGAGATCAGGGATGATCGGCTTGAGTGCTTGTGGGTAAGAATTAGAGGGAAGACCAGCAGGGCAGACATCCTGGTTGGAGTCTGTTATAGACCACCCAACCAGGAGGAAGATGTTGATGAAGCATTCTATAGGCAGCTTAAGGCTCTCTCAAGATCGCCTGACCTTGTTCTCATGGGTGACTTCAACCTGCCTGATATCTGCTGGGATCACAACATAGCAGAGATAAGGCAGTCTAGGAGGTTCCTGGAGTGCATGGAGGACAGCTTCTTATCCCAGGTGCTGCGTGAGTCTACCAGGGGTAAGGCTCTGCTTGACCTCCTCTTCACCAACAGGGAAGGGCTGGTGGGTGATGTGGTGGTCGGAGGGTGTTTAGGCACCAGTGACCACGAGATAATTGAGTTTTCGGTATTCAGCCAAGCCAAGAGGGGCAGCAAGAAGACCTCCACTCTGGACTTCAGGAGGGCAGACTTCAGGCTACTCAAGGAACTAACTCAGAAGGTTCCTTGGGATACAGCCCTTAAAAATAAAGGGGTCCAGGAGAGCTGGAGCTGCTTCAAGGAAGAACTCTTGAAGGTGCAGGAACAGGCTGTGCCAACGTGCCGGAAGATGAGCCGCCGGGGCAGACGGCCAGCCTGGATGGGTAATGAACTCTTAATAGAACTAAGGGAAAAAAAGAGGGTGTACCATCTCTGGAAGAAAGGGGAGGCAACCTATGGAATGTTTAGGGATGTTGCTAGGTCTTGTAGGAAGAAAATTAGGGAGGCAAAAGCCCATTTAGAACTTAGACTGGCCTCTGCTGTGAAGGACAACAAAAAGTCCTTCTATAAATACATCAATAGCAAGAAGAAGGGTAAGGACAAACTCCACTCCTTGGTTGACACGGAGGGGAATGTTGTAACAAAGGATAATACAATACAATACAATACAATACAATACACCAGGTTGGAAGAGACCTTCAAGATCATCGCGTCCAACCTATCAACCAATCCAACCCACCTAAATACAATACAATACAATACAACCCACCTAAACAATTAAAAAACTAAACTGTGGCACCAAGCACCCCATCAAGCCTCTTCTTGAACACCTCCAATGAAGGTGACTCAACCACCTCCACGGGCAGCCGATTCCAGTGGGCAATCACTCTCTCTGTATAGAACTTCTTCCTAAGATCCAGTCTAAACCTGCCCAGGCGCAGCCTGAGACTGTGTCCTCTTGTTCTGGTACTGGCTGCCTGGGAGAAGAGACCAACCTCTGCCTGGCTACAACCTCCCTTCAGGTAGTTGTAGAGAGCAATAAGGTCACCCCTGAGTCTCCTCTTCTCCAGGCTAAGCAACCCCAGCTCCCTCAGCCTCTCCTCATAGGGCTTGTGTTCCAAACCCCTCACCAACCTTGTTGCCCTTCTCTGGACATGTTCCAGCAAGTCAACATCTTTCCTAAACTGAGGGGCCCAGAACTGGACACAGGACTCAAGGTGCGGCCTAACCAGTGCAGTGTACAGGGGCAGAATGATCTCCCTGCTCCTGCTGGCCACACTGTTTCTGATGCAGGCTAGGATGCCATTGGCCTTCTTGGCTGCCTGGGCACACTGCAGGCTCATGTTCAGCCTACAATCAACCAGCACTCCCAGGTCCCTCTCTGCCTGGCCACTCTCCAGCCACTCTGACCCCAGCCTGTAGCACTGCATGGGGTTGCTGTGGCCAATGTGCAGAACCCGGCACTTGGATGTGTTCAATCTCATGCCGTTGGACTCTGCCCATCTGTCCAGCCTGTCGAGGTCCCTCTGCAAAGCCTCTCTGCCCTCCAGCAGATCAACTCCTGCCCACAGCTTGGTGTTGTCCGCAAATTTACTGATGATGGACTCGATGCCCTCATCCAGATCATCAATAAAGATGATAAAGAGCATGGGCCCCAGCACTGATCCTTGGGGCACACCACTAGTGACAGGCCGCCAGCTGGATGTGGCACCATTCACCACCACTCTCTGGGCTTGGCCCTCCAGCCAGTTCCTAACCCAACGCAGTGTGCTCCTGTGCAAGCCATGGGCTGACAGCTTGGCCAGGAGTTTGCTGGGGGGGACGGTGTCAAAGGCCTTGCTGAGGTCCAGGTATACCACATCCACAGGCCTCCCCACATCCACCAGGCGGGTCACCTGATCATAGAAGGAGATCAGGTTGGTCAGGCAGGACCTGCCCTTCCTAAAGCCATGCTGGCTAGGCCTGATCCCTTGGCCATCCTGTAAGTGCTGTGTGATTGCACTCACGATGACCTGTTCCATAATCTTGCCTGGCACTGAGGTCAGGCTGACAGGTCTGGAATTCCCTGGTTCCTCCTTCCTTCCCTTCTTGTGGATGGGCATCATGTTGGCCAGCTTCCAGTCATCTGGGACCTCTCCAGTGAGGCAGGACTGCTGAAAAATGATGGAGAGCAGCTTGGCCAGCTCATCTGCCAGCTCTCTCAGCACCCTAGGATGGATCCCATCCGGTCCCATGGCCTTGTGGGGGTCCAAGCGGCTCAGAAGATCTCTAACTACCTCCTGGAGCAGCGGGAAACTATGCAGCTCCCTGGCTCCTTCTGCCAGCTCTGCAGACCAGCTGTCTGGAAGATGTTCTGCCATGCTAGGATAGATTGAGGCAAAGAATGAGGATGAGGAAAAGGCACAGGTACTTAATGCCTTCTTTGCCTCAATTTATACTAGCATGGCAGAACATCTTCCAGTCTGCCTTTCACTAGTGGTGTGCCCCAGGGATCAGTGCTGGGCCCCATGCTCTTCAACATCTTTATTGATGATCTGGATGAGGGCATTGAGTCCATCATCAGTAAATTTGCAGATGACACCTAGCTGGGGGCAGGAGTTGATCTGCTGGAGGGCAGAGAGGCTTTGCAGAGGGACCTCGACAGGGCTGGACAGATGGGCAGAATCCAACGGCATGAGATTGAACACATCCAAGTGCCGGGGTTCTGCACATTGGCCACAGCAACCCCATGCAGTGCTACAGGCTGGGGTCAGAGTGGCTGGACAGTGGCCAGGCAGAGAGGGACCTGGAGGTACTGGTTGATTGTAGGCTGAACATCAGCCTGCAGTGTGCCCAGGCAGCCAAGAAGGCCAATGGCATCCTGGCCTGCATCAGGAACAGTGTAGCCAGCAGGAGCAGGGAGGTCATTCTGCCCCTGTACACTGCACTGGTTAGGCCGCACCTTGAGTCCTGTGTCCAGTTCTGGGCCCCTCAGTTTAGGAAGGATGTTGTCTTGCTGGAGAGTGTCCAGAGAAGGGCGACGAAGTCGGTGAGCAGTTTGGAACACAAGCCCTATGAGGAGAGACTGAGAGAGCTGGGGTTGCTTAGCCTGGAGAAGAGGAGACTGAGGGGTGACCTTATTGCTCTCCACAACTACCTGAAGGGAGGTTGTAGTCAGGCAGAGGTTGGTCTCTTCTCCCAGGCAACCAGCACCAGAACAAGAGGACACAGTCTCAGGCTGCACCAGGGGAGGTTTAGACTGGATGTTAGGAAGAAGTTCTATACAGAGAGAGTGATTGCCCATTGGAATGGACTGCCCGTGGAAGTGGTCGAGTCACCATCGTTGGAGGTGTTTAGGAGGAGGCTTGATAGGGTGCTTGGTGCCAGGGTTTAGTTGTTTAGGTGGGTTGTATTGTATTGTATTGTATTGTATTTAGGTGGGTTGGATTGGTTGATAGGTAGGACGCGATGATCTTGAAGGTCTCTTCCAACCTGGTGGTGTATTGTATTGTCTTGTCTTGTCTTGTCTTGTCTTGTCTTGTATTGTATTGACTCTAAACTCTCCAGAAAACTCTGCTTAAATAAGTCCTATTATGAAAGGGAGATGAAATTTGCAAAATGAAATTGAAGGAAGAAAGACATGGAATGTTTTTAGTACTGTATAATAAAATAAATTTTAAAAATAAAAAAGGTTAGAAAAACATATCCAAGCATAAATGTTCCTGGTCAGATCTGCAAAATCCATAAAGCAGTAGATGTTTAACCTGGTGCATGGATGACATAGAGTAGGAACATTACATTGTATTATGTCTGTGCCATGTAGCTGAACTGGTAGTAATGCTTTGGTCCATGTTGTTGGCTCCTGAGCTGCTGTTAGCACTGCATATTCTGAACTGCAGTGCTGTAGATGTTTAAATTGCATGGTTGTAGGTGTTTGATTTTAACATGGAAGAAGGCTGTCAGAGTCCTGTGATGTTTCTTAGTTTGACAGGCTGCACAATTCATATCAGCATTTTCTTTTTCTGTACAGTAGTTTCTGAGGGGAACATAACAACCTCCTACTGGTTTTGTGCATGTTTAGTCTCTGAACTGTAGGAAGACATTGACAAGTGATGAACATAAGTTTCTTTTCTATTTCTCTTAAACTCTGTTCATGTACTTACATTTTAAATTATGGGACAGAATTTTCTCTGGCTGATATCCTGTAGTTAATGAACCTGCATATGGAGGATGTAACATAAATGGGAAATGCTGGACAGGAGATGGATATATGCATTTCCCATGCTACAAGTTCATTAATGATGCCAAAAGCATGACATCACATTATTGCAGCTTGATTTTTTTTCCCTCCACCTAAACCCATTAGCTTCACTTACCTAGGAAGAAGTGGGCAGTACAGAATCTGTGCAGTAATCATGAGACCAACCACTGAAATCTGGTCCAGGATATACTGGCAAAGCAGGTCTTCAGAAAACACAAGGTTTCTCTTGCTGTGAACAGGGCATCCAGAAGCATTTAAAGGATTATATATAGTGCCTTTCCTTGTGGAAAGAAAAAAAAATTGCACAAAGCTGTACAAGGTAAATCTAACTAATTGTGATATCCTGGGTTTGGATTAAAATCTGGTTTGTCATTTGGGGTTTGGAGCAGGGGGGTGCTGTTTTCCTACTCAAACCAAATTAGTTTTGGTTAAAAATGAATTTGTCCAGTTTTGATCTTAAAACTGGACAAATTCATTAAATGCCACATGTTTTAAATTGACAAATGTTCCTTTGTTTTGCTTTTTTGTCAACTAAGGAGCATAACATAAACTACAGCTGTTTTGTTTTTAACCTTCCTAAAATTCTGAGAAGAGTGTGCCAGTAACAAGTTAATAGTAGTGCCAGAATCTCACCTGTAGGGTCTAAAAGTCTCTTTGGGCACACTCACAATCTTTTTCTTTGTTCAGTTTGGGACTTCTTCAGTGACCATAAGAAGTGCTGGTAGCAGATTAATACCCCTGAAGGCTCTCTGAAGTACCTTACATTCTCTAGGAATATAGTGTCCATGCTATAGGCCTTGGAAGTCATGTTAGCTGCTTGCAGTGGTACTGAACAAGGATGCAGAGCTGGAGGAGCTGGTCTGGGGGCGACCCTCACACAAACTTCTCATCAGTAGGAATAAGGGTAAAAGGGTTTGTTTCCATAACTAAACAAGGAAATGTAGTAGTGTTTTGTGATGGGGGTATTTTTCAGTTTCCTCTACAAGAAAACAGGACCAGTGAAGCTTACTAGTGAAGCTTTATTGATTTCCAGTAGTTGAGTTAAAAATAAAGGACAATGTTGCATATATTTTGTGTTCTACAGGTAGCTGGAAATTTGGGGTTTAAGCATTGCAGTCTCAAGGGAGATATCAAAAGTCCCTGTTTTAGAAAAGAAGATAAATCAAAAACTCCGTGTCTCATCATTTTTCCTCATCAGTCTTGTCTGTGACTGAGATGATATTTTGAGTATGACATAAATACATTCTGCTTTTGTTATAGGACTCTTTTCTTGAATAGACTTTGATATAAATCTGTGCTACTTGATTTCCTTTGCCATTAAAATTCCTGACACCCTTGTTAAAACATCATTTACAGTATTCCAAAGTGAACTGCAGATACTGCTGTAAAGTGATTATTTTCATGCTTTCCAGATTGCATGATGATGTGGTTTCCATTTTATTTTAAATGTTCCAGTCTATTGAACTTTACTTAATTGTTTATGTTGCCTTCTTTTACACAGTTCCAAAAACTTAAAATATGATTTGTAAAATGGCTGAAAGTAAATGGCATAAGAATAATTTTCCACATCAAAAATTATAAAGCTCAGTCATTTGCATCTGGATTGTACCATCTTTACCAATGTCCTTCATGTGTATCCTAATCTATAGCACAGCCTCTGCTCTCAGGATCATGAGAGGCTCCATCTCCATCCCCTTTACATTCCCTTTTGAAGATGCAGCTGCTGGCCTTATCTTCCACCTACATGCTTCTCGTTCAGCCACAAATCTTAAAGTCTTATTATACCTTTTACACCTTCTTTATACTTAGCCCAAATAAGATAAAGATGCACATGAAATTTTAAATAGTAATTTAAAAAAAATCTGTGTAAGATCCAGGAGAAAGAAGAGGTAATGAATACTTTTTGTCTATTTTGAAAACCTTTACCTATTTTTTTTTTAATGCAACCTTTTAAGAATTTCAGGGTTTATTATGAGAGGGAAAGAAAATGAGTAACCCCAAACCCACTGTGCCTGAGAACAGAAATAAGGGTTTTAAAAGGAGGGGGAGTGATAGCTGGTTTCGTTACTCCTGCCTTTTTTTCTTAGACAGAAAGCAGGGAAATATTTCTACTGTTTCTCCATTTCCTCTCCCCTTTCCTTAACTGTCCACTGAAAAAAAGTGAGGAGCAGGAAGTGGCATTCCACATGAAAACAAAGTCTATTTCTTTAACATCTTACCCTTGAATTCAGCATCGTCTGGCTGCAGCACAGGGACATAAAACAAGTTAGGAAAGGAGCACAGAAACTACGCAGCAGTTCTTGGGCCCCTGAAGCCAAGGCCAGCTTTCTGGCGATCTGATGGAAAGTTGCCATAGTGGTTTTCCTTTACAGTTTTATATGCAAATTAATTTCGCATTTTCATAGAATCATAGAATGGTTTGTGTTTGAAGGGACCATCCCCCTTACCATGAGCTGATTAGACCAGATTGCTCAGAGCCTCATCCAGCCTGGTCTTAAACACTTCAAGGGATGAGGCATCCATGGGCAACCCATTCCAGTGTCTCACCACCCTCATAGAAAAGAACTTCTTCCTAATGTCTAAGCTAACCCGCTCTACTTTAAAACCACTGCCCCTAGTCCTATTATTGCATGCATTTATAAAATGTCCCTCTCCAGCTTTTCTGTAGGACCCCTTCTTCAGGTACTGGAAGGCTGCTATAAGGTCCTCTTGGAGCCTTCTCTTCTCCAGGCTAAACAGATCTAACTTGCTTAGCCTGCCCTCATGGGAGAGGTGCTCCAGCCTTATGATCACTTTGAAAGCAGCCATCTAGCCATGTGGTGCCATAGTCCATCCATCAAATCCATGTCCTTCCAATTCAGAGACCAGGATGTCATGTGGGACAGTGTTGAATGCTTTTCACAGGCACAGGAAGACAACATCAGTTGCTTTTCCTTTATTTTGAATGCTGTCACATTCCACTTTGTTCCCCCTGCTTTAGTGAGAGGAGATCATTCATGCATTGATGTATGTTCTTGGGTATGTTTTTGGGATCCCTCTGTCTTTGTCACGATGTTTGTGATTTTCTGTAACATTTTCGTTGTTTTTTTCCATTTAAACTTTCCACCATTTTTTTTACAATCTGTTTGTCTGAGTCTTTCTTTGCCTGTGGTGGGAGAATTAATCTCCCAAACCACAACAATTGTGTATCAGAGTAAGAGAGATGATCAGTGCTTTTAAGGAGACACAACTAATTCTGAATTTAATGCAGCTTAAAGAGACCAGCAGGCTGAATTAAACATTCCTGAAGGTCTCTATGTACAGCAGGATGCACAGATTTTCTGTTGATGCTGGTACAAAATGCACCACTTCTTTCCCCCCCACCGCTCCCTTCTGTGCAGTATGCAACAAAGTCTCCAAACTAAGAAATACTCATTTTTAAAAAGGCAGCAGAGGTCTGAACTTATGTTTTTTTCTACGGGTATCCTGTAAAATCTGTGAGAATAACTGGCATTGCCAGGGAAGGTCATGCAACTCCTGTTACTCTGTAAGGTACCAGGGGATTTAAGACTCACATTCATGCTGAACTGTGATAATAATAATACAAAATACTCTTTTAAGACATCAGAGTAATTTTATTTTGCTATTTGCTGGGAGAAGGTTTTAACAGACCACAGTGATGATGTAAATATTGGATCACATCAGCTGCTTTAAAAGCTTTCACATAAATTAGGTTTGCACTCCCTGTTAAGTGTTATGACAATGCTCTTTTATATAATAATATTTGTTTCTAAACTTTGGACAAACTTTGTATCCAACAGCAGTTTTGATACTGCTGCCTGGTATTATTGTAAATGCAACTCATTTGGTGGCTAAGCAACTCATCTGGTGGCACAGTCACTTGCGCCAAATGGAAACCTTTGACTAGGTGGCCGCTAGCATTGAAGATACTAAGGTAAAACATCTTCAGAAATACTGGAAGCCTTGTTAGGAACAGCTTCTAAAACCCTGCAAATGATACTCCAAATGCACAAGAACTGCAGGTGAATAAACCAGCAAGTAAAATAAGACATGAGCAAGGTATCTGACAGACATTTAGAGTGGAACAGTTTGAAAGTCACACAACTTGATCCAGTAAACATCCTGGTTCCACTGGTACACACCAATAGATCTACCTGCAAACATTAGTGTCTATTTTCCTACTGAGATTATGCTTAGGTGGAGTGGAGGCAAATATTCTGATTAATGCATATAGTGTTATCCAGATACACTGCGAAGTGTCTTAACTTTATCTGGAGTGCTTTGTCTACCAAGAAGCTCAACACGAACTCTCAAAGTGCACTTGCAGCCCGAAAAGCCAATGAGATCCTGGGCTGCATCAAGAGAAGTGTGGGCAGCAGGTCAAGGGAGGTGATTCTCCCCCTCTACTCAGCTCTGGTGAGACCCCACCTGGAGTACTGCATCCAGTTCTGGAGCCCCTATTCCAAGAGGGATCTGGAGGTGCTGGAAGGGCCACGAGTATCTGAAGGGGGCCTACAGGAAGGCTGGGGAAGGACTTCTTAGGACATCAGGTAGTGATAGGACTAGAGGGAATGGAATGAAGCTGGAGGTGGGGAGATTCAGGCTAGATGTGAGGAGGAAGTTCTTCACCATGAGAGTGGTGAAGCCCTGGAATGGGTTATTGTGGTAGGGTGAGAAAAATTCTCCCCCACATGCAAAGAAACCACAGCTAACTCAGTCGGAGGAAGCAAAATGAAATAAGCTATATTTACAAGCATAAATGGAATGCAATGAATATGTACACAAATATACAATATTTACAATATATGCAGAAATACACAGCAATGAACGTAATGCAGAAAAGCCTTTTCCCTCCAGCCGGCCAGGGGGGTTCCCTGAACCCCCCTCTCTCCCTCCCTACCTCCCCTTTTTCCCAAAAAGGGTTAGAGACAGAGAGAAAGGCAATTAAGGAGAAAAATTCTGTTAGCTCAAAGTGTATGCAAGAATTAGTTTTCTTATCTGGTTAGCTCTGTTAATTCAAGGTCGCTCCTGTCCGGCAAAGCTGTTGCTTCAGAGGGAGAAACAGGCCCACACGAACAGAGGGAAGAGCACAGACTGAACCCAGACTGAACCCAGACTGAACTGACAGAACTTAAAGTTGCATTCTACCAATCTACCAATGAAATTAGTTTAGACTGTCTTCTTGTCATGTAAATATCAAAAACATTCAGCCAGAGTGTTCCAGCAATTGTCCCTTTTCTTAAAGGCACAGCCTAAACCGGTCACAGTTATCCAGGGAGGTGGTTGAGGCCCCGTCCCTGGAAGTGTTTAAGACCAGCCTGGATGAGGCTCTGACCAGCCTGATCTAGTGTGGGGTGTCCCTGGCCATGGCAGGGGGGTTGGAACTAGATGATCCTTGTGGTCCCTTCCAACCCTGACTGATACTATGAGACTATGATACTATGATACCTGATCTCATCACTGGTCACTATTTTGACTAAAAGGAAGGATCTGGAAGTCCACTAGGCATAATGAAAACAGCCTCTCCTTGTGAACATGACTATTCATTTTAAGAAAGATACTCTGTTAAAAATGAAACCTCACCAAAGGTAGCTTAAAATTAGTCTCCTTACAAATGCTGACAGAAGATGGAAAAATACTCATTAGAATTTTCTCAATGATGCCTATTTAGTGATAAAGGTTTAGATACTGGCCAATAGGGTTTGTTGAGTTTGGGGATTTAAAAAAACTACAACAGTCTTCTGCCCTTCTTTGCCTTACTACAATGAATTAAATGGCATTTTTGAGTCAATGACTGAATACTTTTGGAAACCTCAATCCAACAATACAGCTAAAAGTAATTTTTTTTTTCAAAAGGAGAACGATGATAGCAGTGAATCCATGAAACCACCTGCAACAGTCAGCCTGCAAAGCCACAGTAAATCCACCCCTGCCCTTTATGTACCAATTAAACCTTCTATTAAGCCAATGAAGTCAGGGCTGGTGCTTGACTTCATTTCCTCCTCAGGACACTGAACTTGTGATTGGGTGTTTCTGGGTTATTCACACACTCTCCTGAACATTTCCACTAGCTTTGAAAGGAAGCTGAAATTCTAACCTTTTATCAGGGATGTAAATCTAGGCATCATATTCTGACAGCCACAGCAATTGATTAAAGCTGGCGATGTCTTGCTAATCTGAGGGATTTATCTCCTCTGGGTTCATGCAAAAGCATGATTCCCTCCACCACCACAGTGGGTATAACACTCAAGCAAAGCCCTGTATTTTAGCAAGTACTTTCAATAAAGGAGTGAGTGTGGAGAGATGATACAGAAAATTATAGCTTTGGTATTTATATCAATGCAAAACACAGAAAAAACTTCAGACACTCTAGAGGGCTTTTTCCCTTTTCCCCTTCTCAAATTCTATTTAAAAGGTGCACCCAATGTTTTAAAGAAGTGCCTAAGTTAATTTGCACTAGTGCTCTTGCCCCATCAAAGATTCAGGTGAAACAGTATATTTTTTACATTTAGGTGCTATCTTGAAGATGGCAGAGCATGGGCTGAGTAGTCAGGACACACAATTTTCTGCATTTAGTTTACTGGTTACCAGCCAGCCCACAATGATGGGAGACTGACATTTCTTCCTGTGCCTTGTCACAGCTTATGTGAACACAGCAGCTAAGCTTAAATGGGTATCAGTATCAAAGCAGTCAATCAATATTGGCAATAAGTGGTATCTTTACTGCAAATCCTCCAAGCAGAGAGACTAAGACTTGGGGAATACATTGACAGCTTAGCCCTTATCTCTTAAATACAGAGTATGGCTTGAAGAATGGGCCATGACAGCAACCTGAGTTCAGCGGATGGTATTAGTAGCTGCATCCAGGAAGCTTGCCCCTTTTGCCAGGGCTAACAGTGCTGCTGGGGTCTCAGTGATCTTCTCCGTGGCAGGACAGGACTGCATGGGGGAGCAGAGTGGTGTGCCTGGCTCTGCTGCTGCTCAAGCAGTGAGTAGGAACAATTTCATCAAAAGAGGCAATGATATTTATATAAATCAATCAATCAATAATTCCATGTACCTGGACAGCCAAGAGCACATGGCAGTGACATTTAAGGGAAGATACACATCGACTACATCTTTCAAAGAACAATAGTCATGTGCAAATATAGACAGGACTGTCAAAGCAACTAAACAGAGTAACACAGAATTGCAGAATGTTAGGGGCTGGAAAGGACCTCAAAAGATCACCTAGTCCAACCCCCCTGCCAGAGCAAGATCACCTATAACAGATCACACAGAAACACATTCAGGCAGGTTTTGAATGTCTCCAGAGAGGGAGACTCCACAACACCTCTGGGCAGCCTGTTCCAGTGTTCTGTCATCTACACAGTGAAAATATTTTTCCTCATGTTCACATGGAACTTCCTATGCCTCAGCTTCCACCCATTGCCCCTAGTCCTGACACTGGGCACCACTGAGATGAGCCTGGCTCCACCCTCTTGGCACTCACGCTTTACATACCTATAAACATTAATAAGGTCAGCCCTTATTCTCCTCTCCTCCAAGCTAAAGAGCCCCAGCTCCCTCAGTCTCTCCTCGTAAGGAAGATGTTCCACTCCCTTAATCATTTTTGTGGCTCTGTGCTGGACTCTTTCAAGCAGTTCCCTGAGGCCCTTCTTGAACCGAGGGGTCCAGAACTGGACACAATATTCCAGATGCAGCCTCACAAGGGCAGAATAGAGGAGAATGAGAACCTCTCTCAACCTACTCGCCACACCCCTTCTAATACACCCTAGAATGGCATTGGCCTTCTTGGCCACAAGAGCACTTTGCTGGCTCATGGTCAACCTTCGAACCTCTTGAGGCTGCTTTAATAATACTTGTGTGGTTAAAGATATAGCAACTATTATGCAAGGCACCAGCCAGAGGGGAAAAAGTGTCATTTTGAGACAGGGTCTGACAATGGCAGATGACTCTGGAACAGTTTATTAAGTAACAAACAGGTGAAAAAGCATCTGGACAAAGGAAACCCTTAAAGGTAGACAAAGACAGTGGAGGACAAATACTTCAGCATTAACAGATAGCATTTGCAACTGCACAATACATCCTGGTTAACACTATACACTTGTTCTAGTTTTAGGATTCCCTGATACAATACAAATGGTTATGAAGACTGATAAAGTGAAAAGTTGTTAAGTCAGCAGGTCTGCTACATGTTTATAGTCAGAGGTGTTCTCTTTTTCTGGCATATGTGTTGTAGCTCTCAGGCTCTGGTTGCCAAAGAGATTGAAGAAACCAGTGCCTGAGTAATGGGATGTAGGATTTTTTAAAGGTTCTTTGAAGTAAATGAATGAGTCATGCTGTCCAAGCGAGAATTTACCTTGCTGCACCCATTAGGGGAAATATTTATCTAAAAACCTTATAAAGGCTGTTACATAAAGAGGGCAACATACCTCACATGATGATTTGTAAATTTACCACATCAATGTAAGCATCTTTTTGAACACATGTATTAGTAACTGCACAACAGAATTACCCCAAGTATTACTATAGTATCACAGTCTTGTACAGATTGTGCTCATCAGTGTTTGAATTTAGAAGTGAAATGAGTGTGGAGGAGAGAGGAAATTCCAGAATGTGTTACAAAGCACACAAGCAAGCTATTTTGAGGAACAGCCTCCATGCATCCTTGACACGCAGCAAAACCCTAAAAAAGTTATTTAACTTTTATACTTCAACAATGTTGTGGCTAAAGTTTCCACTTGTGCTAACTCTTGTGATTTGTTCAGAGGGAACATTTCTCTGCCAGACAACTTTAGCAAAGAAAATGCTCTTGCATTTTTGTGGGAAAGTGCAGTATTAATTCTGGCTTATTAAACTGTTCCAGAGAAGGGTTTCACAGCATCATAGAAATTTGAAATGTCAAACCTCTACATACTGTATCCCATCCTTCTGCTAATGCCTAACTATTTCCTATGCTCTGCAGTGTGCTTTGCAACCCATACTTATTTAACCCAAGGGACCAGGCTTGCTGAGTATTTTTTCCCAGTGTTCAGTCTTCTTTTCCTTCTGCTTTATGTTCTTGAATACAAAGCTGCCCCCCTGGCTGAGGACCCTTGCCCTACTCAACTCCCTCCCATGTTATTTGCACATGCTTAGTGTAAAAAAATCTTCCCTACCTTTAAAAAGCAGTATGCTTGAGCTGATGAAAACACCAAGTCCACCTGGAAAATCAAATTAAAACTAGCTCTGTTTATTGAGTGAAAGCATGGGAAGTGTGTGTGCCATCTGCAGGGAAGCATGACAGGGTCCATGTGCCACTGCAGGAAAAAGCTGGCCAAAGTCAAAGGTGAAGCATCACCAGCCTCCTCCAATGTGACAGAAACATAATGTCCACTTCCCGCTGACTTGTAGAAGTTCAAGTAAATCAGACAAATGTCAGCGTGCTCAGTATCAAACTCATTGCTTTATTTAGGAGAAGTCATTCTTTTAAATGTTAATTTCAATGGGGGAAAAATAATAATATATATATACACATTGTCAAGTCAAATGAACCAAAACACTGGTTCCTCCAGACCTCCTGTCTAAACTCCAACACACTTAGAGAGCTGGTTTATTCCATTTAATAGCTTCCAAATCATTTTCCTGTGATCAGTATTCCTTCCTGAAATACTGAAGAGAGATAAGATACTCAAACGAATGTCAGACAAACAAGACTATCACAATTTTTCTGTTTTGAACAAAAACTTTCAATTTTGGAAAAAAAAAAAATAATTCAAAGAGTTGCAGCCTGAAAAGGTATAATTAATGTGTCAATGAGCTGGAAAATTTTCTCTGACAGCCTTATTTGACATTGATTGAATAATACACATCTTGGAGCACATAAAATTTATTTTACTAATTAGTGAAGATGGTAACTAAATTGATGCAGTTTAAAGCATGTCAATATACTGCTGTCTTGTCTCAGAAAATAAAGTTTTTGGAAGCTGAGATATGTTGAACTGAGCTTTGTTGTAAGTTCTTTACTTTTTTCTGATGATCTGATTTTGCATATGGACTGACAGGAGGGACAGAGGCACATTTAGCTTGGACTCAAACCTCCTGCTATGAAGTCTCCTGGATTCGTACCATCATTCCCACAAAGTTCAAAGGCAGCAGGCCCCTCACTTCTTTCTGTCTGGAAGAGTTCCGCACTTCCTGCTTGTGGCTAGGCAGGACCTAGGTGGGGAGATGGCATGCCATAAAAAGGGATGGAGACAAAAAGAGGGTGCTGTCCTTTGGGTGGTGGAGCTACATCCCTGGAAGACAACATGGAAGGAATGGCATTTTTGAGGTCCTTGTGCTGCTTCAGAGCCATTACTTGATTCTCCAGATGCTAAATGACAAGAGAATGATTCTAGCAAAAACTGATGTATTCTCTGGCAATTATCATTTGCTTTGGAGACTGCTATGAGATCATCACAAAAGCTGAGTGTTGTGTCTGGAGATCTGGGCTGCAGGGGACAAAAAATATCTGATTTATTGGAAAATCTAATAGAGGAGTAATATGTGGGAGGGGAAGAGAGGAATGAGATGAAGAGTCTAAGGATGTCATTTTGTCCTTTAAATCTTGCCTTTGTTTCATTTTTTTGTTTTAAATATATATACCAATGAGACTCCTTGTCTCTCCTCTTCCCTGGGACACAGCATGACCTCCTTGGACACTCGGCCTATGGAAGGAGGAAGGGAGTGAGAAGACACTGATTTCCCCATTAAATACCTCTTTCATGTAGAAAGAGACAGGAAATCCCATCTCAATTGAAACAAAATATTCCCATTTCACTCCTTTTCTTTCCAACCTATCCTGGGTGTATCACCCTACTGGCTCAGACTCCAAGAAGGCAGACAGCAGCTGTAACCCAGACATTTGGGCTCCCCTATTTTCAACAATTTTGTTTCTGCCCAAAGTATGGGGATGAGGCTGTTGCAGAGATGCAACACATCTCATGGGGTGGTGTAGGGATCCACTGTGACCATCAGATACAGTTTACCTGGGCTGTTGGTGACAGTGTAACAAGTGATATTGGCTGATGCAGGAAGATGAGGGGCACATAAAAGTTTTCAGCAGTATTTCCTTGGCTTTTACAAGTGGTATCTTTTTGCCATCTTTCCTGTATTTGCCTTGCTCATCATGTGCTGTGAACAGCTGAGAGACCATATTTTGCTGTATTTCAAGTAGCAACATTGAGATGGGTTAAAAAATTTTGCCCTTCCCCTGGAAGTATTCAAGGCCAGGTTGGATGGGGCTTTGAGCAACCTGGTTTAGTGGAAGGTGTTCCTACCCGTGGCAAGGAAGTTAGAATGAGATGATCTTTAAGATCCCTTCTAACACAAAGCATTCCCTGATTCTATGAAATAAAGAATGGGATACAGAAAAACGTAGCTATGAAAACAGTAAAGAAAGGTAAGGCAGCAGGCATTTAAGAATAATGATCAGATTTTATGAAGAAAGGTGTACTGCTGTGGAAAAATGTGACAGAAATGTGGGAGTCTTGTTCGTGCATCAGAAGGTCCTGTGAGCACATCAGCACTAGCTGACAAGTGATGGCTAAGTCCTGCCGCTGTCAAGGCCAGGGCTGAGGGAAGCTGTAGGGCTTGCAAGGGGATGTCAGCACTGGTAGCTGGGGCTAGAGCCAGCCTGTGCCAGCCACAGGGAGGTGGAAAAGACAGCAGAGGCACCAAACTAAGTTGGAGTGGTGCTTCTTACCCTCCCAGGTCCTTTGAATTTTGTTTGAAGACTGGCTGTATGTAACAGGGGACAGGAGTTGGGTTTCCAGTATGTACCAGCATGTTACCATACCAGCATGTTAACATTGCAGACAGACTGTGCCAGAGGAACCCAGCAGTGCTGATATGAATGAAAGAGAGCAATGGCTGCGGGCACTCATCTGGTACCCCTCTAACTCAAAATGAGAAGATGCAGGTTTGTTGATGCTCTTGTTCTGTCAGTGCTGAAGGAGCCTTAGATGTAATTATTCTCTGTAGACATTAGAGCAGCACTGCTTTGAACAGCTTGTCCTTTTGGTCTGCTCTTGCAGAATCGACATATGTAACTGCTTTCTCCCACATCACAGCTATCATTGCTCTCACTACATTAACAGCAGTTCTGCATTTAGACACATTATTCAGAAGGATCAGCACACTTGTCTTGGGTGAGGATTTAGTTGTTACACCAGAATAACAAGTTCTAGCAACCAAACTGCATTGAAAATCCACTGCAAGATTCTACTGTTGCCAGCATGTGGGAAAAGCTGTGGCTCTAGAATAGGGGATCAAATGATCACAGTTGTAAGAGGAGATAACAAGCCCTATGAGGAGAGGCTGAGGGAGCTGGGGTTGCTTAGCCTGGAGTAGGATCAGAGACCTTATTACTCTCTACAACTACCTGAAGGGAGGTTGTAGCCAGGTGAGGGTTGGTCTCTTCTCCCGGGTGTGGCCAGCACCAGAACAAGAGGACACAGTCTCAAGCTGAACCAGGGGAGGTTTAGGCTGGAGGTTAGGAAGAAATTCTGTTAGGAAGAGTGATTGGCCATTGGAATGGGCTGCCCAGGGAGGTGGTGGAGTCACCATCACTGCGGGTGTTTAGAAAGAGACTTGATGGGGCACTTGGTACCATGGTTTAGTTGATTAGATGATGTTGGATGATAGGTTGGACTCGATGATCTCAAAGGTCTTTTCCAACCTGGTTAAATCTATTCTATTCTATTCTATTCTATTCTATTCTATTCGATTCGATTCGATTCGATTCGATTCTAATTTGTCCTTTGCTTCCCCCAGCTTCTGATGACAGAGTCACAAGCAGGAGACCAAACCCAGCCTGCTCCTCTTCCTGGGTAAACAGACAGTGTGTCCTGCCTGGTCCAACAGGAGTGTATAGCAGAGGTGTGTTTTGGTCTATGAAAGGATATATTAAATGTTCAATAAGCGGAGCGATTAATAAAATATTAATAATTTTATTAATCACTGTGGTAGGGTGAGAAAGTTCCACACACACACACAAAAGAAACCACAGCTAGCTCAGTCGGAAAAGCAGATGAAAGCTATATTTACAGGCAGAAATGGAATGCAATGAATATGTACATAAATACACAATATTTACAATATATGCAGAAATACACAGCAATGAACATTATGCAGAAAAGCCTTTTCCCTCCAGCCGGTCAGGGGGGTTCCCTGAACCCCCCTCTCTCCCTCCCTACCTCCCCTTTTTCCCAAAAAGGGTTAGAGACAGAGAGAAAGGCAATTAAGGAGAAAAATTCTGTTAGCTCAAAGCGAATGCAAGAATTAGTTTTCTTATCTGGTTAGCACTGTTAATTCAAGGCCGCTCCTGTCCAGAAAAAGCTCTTGCTTCAGAGAGAGAGAAGCCGACCAGCCCACAGAGAAGCACAGACTGAACTCAGCCAGGACCCCGACAGAACTGACAAAACTTAAACCTAGCAATGAAATTAGTTTAGACTATCTTGGTTTTGTTTAAATATCAAAAACATTCAGCCAGAGTGTTCAGCAACTGTCTCTTTCTTAAAGGCACAGCCTAAACCGGTCACAATCCACCTCTTCTAAACAATTTCATAGGCTGTTCATACTGTCAATCCAAACTAAAACAATATCTACAATTTGCAAGTAAAGTTCATAGTCCATTCCGGCTATCCTCAGGTGTAGATGATTCAGAAGTCCAAGAAAGAAGAAAAATAGAAAACAGTTTTTTCTCTTCACAGACAAAGCGAAGAAAAGGGAAACAGGGAAACAGGGAAACAGGGACTCTCAGTTGACTCAGGGCTCTCAGGGTTCTCAGGGTTCGTGCACCGTGGATTCCTCATGGATTCTTCCTTTGGGTGCAATGTAGCTGTACAACACTCTGATATTAAACTCTTTCAGCTAAAGTTAGATTTCTTTGTGGAATACACTGAATTTCACCGTTTTCTTGCATTACCCAATAAGTGTGACCTGGACCTTCAGCTGAAACCACCCCTCGGACAGGTTTAGCCTCTCCTGAGGGAGAAAATGCCCAAACATTTTTACCTAGCAGATTCTTTTCTCTAACAACAGGAACTCTATCACCTTCTACTTTCTGTAGCAGATCTGAGTGTGCAGGTCCAGCTCAGTTGACTGAACCTCTACTATTAACCAGCCAGGCTGCTTGTGCTAAATGCTTTTCCCAGTTTTTCAAAGATCCACCCCCCATGGCTTTAAGAGTGGTCTTCAGCAAACCGTTGTAGCGTTCAATCTTCCCTGCAGCTGGTGCATAGTAGGGGATGTGGAATATCCACTCAATGCCGTGCTCTTTGGCCCAGCTCCTTACAAGGTTGTTTTTGAAATGAATTCCGTTGTCTGACTCAATCCTCTCTGGAGTTCCGTGTCTCCACAGGATCTGTCTCTCCAGACCAAGAATGGTGTTGCGTGCAGTTGCATGTGGAACTGGATAAGTTTCCAACCACCCAGTGTTTGCCTCTACCATAGTAAGCACATACTGCTTACCAGAACGAGAACGAGGTAGAGTGATGTAGTCAATCTGCCAGGCTTCACCATACTTGTACTTGGACCATCTGTCACCATACCATAAGGGCTTAAGTCGCTTTGCCTGCTTAATAGCAGCACAAATGTCACAGTCATGGATGACTTGTGTGATAGCATCCATGGAAATGTCTATGGATCTGTCACGTGCCCACTGGTAGGTTGCATCTCTGCCTTGATGTCCTGACGAATCGTGAGCCCACCGAGCTAAGAATATCTCACCTCGGTGTTTCCAGTCAAGATCAAGATCAGAGTCCATGTCTACTTGAGAAAGTCTTGCAGCTAGATCTGCCTGATGGTTGTGTTGCTGTTCCTCAGTAGCTTTGCTCTTAGGAATGTGAGCATCAATGTGTCTCACCTTCACTGGAATTCTCTCGATTCGATCAGCAATGTCCTGCCACAGGTCAGATGCCCAAATAGGCTTTCCCCTTCTCTGCCAACCATTCCTTTTCCAGTTCTTTAGCCAACCCCACAGAGCATTGGCTACCATGCATGAGTCGGTGCAGAGATAAAGCTTTGGCCACCTCTCACGTTCAGCTATGTCGAGAGCCAGCTGGACAGCTTTTACCTCTGCAAATTGACTGGAGTCTCCTTCTCAATACAATACAATACAATACAATACAACAGGTTGGAAGAGACCTTCAAGATCATCACGTCCAACCCATCAACCAATCCAACCCACCTAAAATACAATACAGTACCATACAGTACAATACAGTACAAAAGAGTACAATACAGTACAATACAGTACAATACAACCCACCTAAACAACTAAAAAAAACCTAAACCCTGGCACCAAGCACCCCATCAAGCCTCTTCTTGAATACCTCCAATGAAGGTGACTCCACCACTTCCACAGGCAGCTGATTCCAGTGGGCAATCACTCTCTCAGTATAGAACTTCTTCCTAACTTCAAGTCTAAACCTGCCCTGGCGCAGCCTGAGACTGTGTCCTCTTGTTCTGGTACTGGCTGCCTGGGAGAAGAGACCAACCTCCGCCTGGCTACAACCTCCCTTCAGGTAGTTGTAGAGAGCAATAAGGTCACGCCTGAGTCTCCTCTTCTCCAGGCTAAGCAACCCCAGCTCCCTCAGCCTCTCCTCATAGGGCTTGTCTTCCAAACCCTCACCAACTTTGTTGCCCTTCTCTGGACACGCTCCAGTAAGACAACATCTTTCCTAAACTGAGGGGCCCAGAACTGGACACAGGACTCAAGGTGCGGCCTAACCAGTGCAGTGTACAGGGGCAGAATGACCTCCCTGCTCCTGCTGGCCACACTGTTTCTGATGCAGGCTAGGATGCCATTGGCCTTCTTGGCTGCCTGGGCACACTGCAGGCTCATGTTCAACCTACAATCAACCAGCACCCCCAGGTCCCTCTCTGCCTGGCCGCTCTCCAACCACTCTGACCCCAGCCTGTAGCACTGCATGGGGTTGTTGTGGCCAATGTGCAGAACCCGGCACTTGGATGTGTTAAATCTCATGCCGTTGGACTCTGCCCATCTGTCCAGCCTGTCGAGGTCCCTCTGCAAAGCCTCTCTGCCCTCCAGCAGATCAACTACTGCCCCCAGCTTGGTGTCGTCCGCAAATTTACTGATGATGGACTCAATGCCCTCATCTAGATCATCAATAAAGATGTTGAAGAGCATGGGGCCCAGCACCGATCCCTGGGGCACACCACTAGTGACTGGCCGCCAGCTGGATGTGGCACCATTAACCACCACTCTCTGGGCTCGGCCCTCCAGCCAGTTCCTAACCCAACGCAGTGTGCTCCCATCCAAGCCATGGGCTGATAGCTTGGCCAGGAGTTTGCTGTGGGGGACGGTGTCAAAGGCCTTGCTGAGGTCCAGGTAGACCACATCCACAGGCCTCCCCACATCCACCAGGTGGGTCACCTGATCATAGAAGGAGATCAGGTTGGTCAAGCAGGACCTGCCCTTCCTAAAGCCATGCTGGCTAGGCCTGATCCCTTGGCCATCCTGTAAGTGCTGCATGATCGCACTCAAGATGACCTGTTCCATAATCTTGCCCATAATCTTCTCCATCCTTTGCCTCTGCAACTCAGCGTGTTGGACTCCACACTGCAGACTTCCACCTTCGCTTATTCCTGACAAGACGACAGGAACCGTCTGTGAACAAAGCATATTTCTTTTAATCATCAGAAAGGTCATTGTACGGAGGAGCTTCCTCAGCACGAGTTACTCTCTCCGCTGGAGGTTTAGTGCAGTTGGTACCTTCAGGCCAACTTGAGATCACCTCCACCAGACCAGGCCTTTCAAGATTTTCCATTTGAGCTCTCTGTGTTATGAGAGCCATCCACTTAGACCAGGTAGAATCTGTTGCATGATGTGGGGTGGATTTTGTGGCGCAGGTGGTAGGGCATGAGACTGTTAGTGCTGAGGTCATGGGTTTGAATCCTGCAGTGGGCAACAGAGCCATGCTTTCTCCTCTTGGGTCTATGCCTAATTACAAAACAGGCATTAGCCACTTTTCTCTCCCGGTACAGAGCATATAACAAGTATGCATTGCTTATCACCAACAGCAGGATTGCACACATCAAATAAATCACCTTTGGATCCCAGCCATCACTTAAAACTATCCTTTCACCAACTGGGATTTTAAACTCCTTTATCTCTATGGGCAGAGTGGTTGATGTCACATTCCCGTATCTATTAAGCCAAAAGAATCCCAGGCACCGGTCATAGAGAAGCTGAATCTTATACTTAAACCATAAATACAATTTATACATCAAGTATCTGCCTAAGCGATCGAAAATCAATCCTAGAACATGCTTATAGATAAGGACCCCAAAAATTGAAAAAAACAGACGCTCTAAAAGCCAAAACACTTTCATCCTTGCAACTCCGACTTGAGCAGACAATAAATCAAGCAACTTTTGCTCTGCTTCTGGACAGCAACTATCCACAAGCCCCATGTTGGGTGCCAATTAATATGTGGTAGGGTGAGAAAGTTCCACACACACACACAAAAAAAAAGAAACCACAGCTAGCTCAGTCAGAAAAGCAGATGAAAGCTATATTTACAGGCAGAAATGGAATGCAATGAATATGTACACAAATATACAATATTTACAATATATACAGAAATACACAGCAATGAACGTAATGCAGAAAAGCCTTTTCCCTCCAGCCGGCCAGGGCGGTTCCCTGAACCCCCCCTCTCTCCCTCCCTACCTCCCCTTTTTCCCAAAAAGGGTTAGAGACAGAGAGAAAGGCAATTAAGGTTATCTGGTTAGCTTTGTTAATTCAAGGCCGCTCCTGTCCGGAAAAAGTCTAGGGGTAAAACCCTGGTATTGCAACCTACAGAAAGTCTTCTTTCCAAACGTGGCCAAAAGCACACCCACCTGGCTCATTCTGGCTCTGAAACATGTCCAGGCAAGCCTGAAGAAGCAGATCTACTAGCTTCTCCCTCATTGTCTGGTAAAAAGCCATTTTAAGGCTTTTTATGTCCATTCAGGACAAGGTGGAAAAGAAAAAGTGCTGAACTCAAGTATTAAGTGAAAAAAATGCTGAACATTCAATGCAGTGCAGTGAACTCTGAGACAGTTCAGTTTGCTAGGGATTGCTTTCAGTGAACCTAGTACTATAATAAGGAAGAAACCAGAGGTATTAAAATCCTGACATGTACTGAGGTTTCCCCTTAAGTGAGGTATGTCCAGACCATCCACCTACCCATTTCTTATTCTTCATGCAGAATTTTTCTAGGCAAAAACCTTTTTCCCTTTCCTCTTTCTTCTTCGAGTTCTGCCACACAGCAAGAAATTAAAGTACAACAGGCAAAGGCCAAGATGAAGTCAGATGAGTGACAAGAAATTTCTCATGCCAGATTTGGGTGTGTGTCTAGCAGAAGATGCTACTCCTGGCTGAAAAGCATCAGGCTGGACCCTGGCAGAATCAGCCTTATCTGTGCTGAGTACTCGGGAGTGAGATTGGGCAATGTGTCCTACAAATAAGCATTGCAGAAAAGGAATGCTTCCTGTCCTTTAGGAGATGTAGGCAGGCAAGCCAGTGGTCTTGTGAGGGTAGCACTAGAAGTTCAATTTGCTTCTGCTACTACCTTCATTCTGCAGTTGGCCACATTTTTATGAGCAAGTGGTCTTTTCACATGATTTTATCCTGTGGCAGTTTTTCACACTTGTGGGCCTAGGGTCTGAGCATACTAGCCTGCTTTATCTTGTGGCCACAGGAACATTTATAGCTAACACAACTTGTGTGGGGCTGTCTTCCTACAACATTGTTCACTCAGTCAAGGCTGCAGTAGCTGTGCCTGATAAGCTGAAATAGCATCCTCAGTAGCATGTCTCTTATTAGTACTCTGGAATAAAATTTTATGGTCTGGACTAACAGTCTTCCACCTTCCTTTTCCTAAAGTTACAGCTGACAAGTAGGTGAGAGATCACAAAAGTCTTCCTTGAACTTTCCATCCGATCCTGCTGCTTGTCAACAGCTGGCAGGGCTGGGAAAGCAAGGAGGCCTGGGGCTCCAGCTGGCAGCACGCCTGTGTCTGGGGATATAGCATCTCACATGCCTTCCCTCACTCTGAGGTATGCCACAAGCCAGACCATGTCAATGCTAGCTTGTGACATGCTACAGCCATGAAGCAGGTGTGTGAAGTGCCTTTTTCACCATGGTGGCAAACATGACACTTGCCATACCCTTCAATCCCCACTTGCAGGAGCGGTTCCTCCTCTCATGGACTCCCAGAACCTTGTGAGTGACCCAAGAGCATACATAGCTGTAAGAAGAGTTGTTTATGAGGCACAATGCCATGTCAGCTCTTTACTGTGTTGTATTTTACAGTTCATATTCAACCTGATGCACATTTAAATGACGAATTTTGAAATGGATTTTAAAATCCAAAATTTTAAAATGTACTGTAATAAGTTATGGCATTTGTTCTTCTTCTTGATTCTGCTTGTGAGATCAAACTAAAATTTCACTGGTAGGAAAAAGGCTGGGAGATATAGATACTCTGGAAAAAGCCCAGAGCAATTGCCAGAGACAACAGTCATCAAGATTATGCAAACAGGGAAAACCAAAAATTGAAATTACAAACTGGGATTCTCCGAAATCTGGAACCAGTAATATGGGGGTCACACTGTGGGTAAATGAGAAGGAAAAAAAGAGAGATTAAAAGGTGAAGAAAAGATGGAATGAAATAATGAAACAAGACACTGGTTTTGTTGTTGTTTTGGTGGTTTTTTTAAAATTATTTGTCAGTACTGCTTTTCTCCCCCTCATTCCTTGAAATAGTCATTATATAAACTTTGACTCAGCAGAAAATGCAGGACTCTTCATTCCACCTCTCCCGCCCCATGTAGCTCTACATTATCTCTTTAAGAAGGAACTTCTCTAAGAGGCATCTTGTCAAAGTTGGAGTCAAGGGCACAATACACAGTGAATAATTTATTCAGCAAACTTTGCCTCATTTTCTGCTCCCAGATTGTTCAGGAGGCAACTGTGGTTCCTTTCAATGTATTAGAGTTTATTCTCAAAATGCTTACCAGTATTATTTTTAGACTGGACTAATGAATGAGTATCATACTTGTTATTTGATCTCTGTTGGCCAGTTATTAGCCAGGCAGCTATTCACAGTTGAAGTAGACAGAACTTATCTTAAAAATGCTGGGTTTTTGTGGGGTTGTTTATTTCACCGGGAGCCATACATGTAAACAGACACAAACAGGAAGTGCTTCCAAAGAAAGGCAAGTACTGTTTCTTCTCATTTCAGCAGTGTGGCACTGTGTCAGCTCCCTGATCAGATGGTGAGCATCACATATAGTTTGCTTACACTCATGAATTATCAGCTAATACTCACAAATATCCATTAATTTACCCTTCAGATGACAAACAGAAGGCCACTTTTGACACAAATGTTCCTGTAAACATTTACTGACTGTTCTTCAGTGTTGTATTATGGAGCATGGAGTGTTGTGAACTTCTCCATCCTTGTGAAAGGAAGGATGGGCACCAAACAAGTGGATCACAAAGTTTTGTTCACAACTGCCACTGGTCTTTAGTGAGACATGCCATTGCCATATGATATATAGCTGCAGCTAGCCATATAGAGAATACTGTTGTTCCCTGGCTAGCCAGTAATGTAATTATCTTATCTGGGAAGTCAGAGGATGGTTTCTACCTGCAGACACTGCAGTCTCATCCACCTGTGCTCCAAGGCCTCCCTGTGTCCTGGTAAAACCTCTCACGGGGTCTGTAATTCTTGCTCATAAACCAAGGATTGGTCATGGAGCTGGGAAAAGGTCAATGTAAGGTTCCACCTATTGCCTTCTGGTGAGTCTGCAGTCTAATGTGACATTAATGAAAGCTTTATTTTTCCTCCTCATTCTCAGATTTTGTGTTACACTAGTCCAGCCTGTTTCAGAAATTTTCTCTGAAATACGTTTTATTGTGTTTTTGAAAAAAAAAAAAGACTAAGCACATTTGGAAACAAGCCTCTGGAGCTATCAGAGCCATGGGGAAGCTGGCAGGAATAAATGATCGGGCGGTGCAGCGCCCGGAACAGCAAGGGCAGTTTTCTGTTCAAAGGCACAAGTGGATGCTTGTAGAAAAGGCAAACATAAAAACACAAAGGCCCGGGTTCTTTGTACCGTCTGCCAGGTCACTTCAAAACGTAACTCAACATGGCGCAGGCGCTCTCTCACAGCACCTGCGCCCTCGGGTGACTCCGCAGCTGCAGCCGCCGTTGCTCAGCGCACGCACGGAGTAACGCTGCTACGGGATGTCCTCACTTCCCTTGCCACTGCTAAACGCTTCAGAGAGGTTTCTCCCGCACCTTGCCAATCTAGCCAAGCTTAGTACCGTTACTGACTGAGAGGGCCTAGGAGACCCCTCCGTGGGACAGCTCTACGTGGCAACGATTCGAGGGCTGGCAGATCCGGCAGATCCTCCCAGCGGCCCGGTCAGCGCCGCGCAGCCCTAGCACCGCGGCAGCGGCCCACGGCACGGCAGCCCAACGACCAGCCTCACGCCCCAGCCCCGGCAGCCAGCGGCCTCTCAAGGGAGGCGGGGACAGGCGGGAGAAATGTAGACGGGGGAAATGTAGACGGGGGGGGGGTGTACGACAGCCCGCGAGCTCGTGCGTGCGTGCGTGCGTGCGTGCGTGCCTGCACTAGACGTTGCCTCAGGGTAAGAGGCCGTCAGGAGGACTAGCGGCGGGGGAAGGCCACCCTTGAGGGAGCCGAGGAGAGGGGGGCAGCTCCGGGGGCGGGGCAGGGCAAGGCGCGGCGGGCCTATCCAGTCCAGTCGTCAGCCAGGGTACTGTCTGTGCGCGAGTTTGTCGTCCTTGGCTTGTTTCTTCTCCTCCGCCCCATTGTTTTGGGGGTGGAGCGGTTTGGGTGTTGTTTTAAAGCGAGGGACTCGGGAACGTGGCGTCCAGTCCCCCCAGTATCTTTTTCAGTCCCCGGCAACCAGGAATGCGGGGAGCTGTCCGGCCTTGCCGCCGCGGTAGCTCTTCCCAGGCGGCAGAACCGGCACCGTGGTCGCCGCAGCGGTTTGGTGACCGGCGGGACGCAACGGCAGGCTCTGAGGCAAAATGACCGTGGAGAGCAGTCTCATTCCATGTCCACACCTTTCGCCTCCATCAGCAGCTGGTATGGGTAGTGATGGCTGTCCTCTCCGCCCGCGTCTTCACCACCCTGAGCTCTGCAGGCAGGTGGATAAGTAGGACTGTGTGCAGCTAAACGTACATGCACCTTTCCCTATGTCTTTTGATTACACAGCAACGCAGCAAGCTGCTGTCAGTTAAACCTCCAGCCACTGTGGCATTTATTAGTTGGCTGTTTGCAAAATCTGTGGATTTCATGGGAAATTAAAGCAGTGCTTCAGTTCACTAAACATAAATGAGGCCTTTGTTTCCCTTGGGGGCCCATACTGCAGACTGCTGCTACAAATAGCTTTGTTAAGATACTTGGCTTAGACTTTACTGATGTCATTTTACACTTCATAGACAAAGTATAGGTCACTACTTTTTTATCATTTTGGTAACATTTTTACATAGTCATACTTGTTTTCCCCTGCTAAGTAGTGGGTGAAAAGGAGAGTTTCACCTTGCTGTCCTCTAAAAATAGTTGCAAATGTTGTGGTAGTTCAGTTTTAGACATTGTAAAACACAAGAACATTTCTAGTTAATACTGCTGTTTCTCAAAGAGAAACGTTCATAGTATGATGAGCAAGCCCTGCCTGTTCAAAAATTACTCCAGAAAGTCAAGCAGAAGGATAAGCCAAATAACGATTTGATGTAAACAGGTGTTTTGCCACAATGACAAATGCTTTAATTGCTTCTGTTGAAACAGTACTTCTGTGAAGAATTAGGTCTAAGTAAGTAGAAGTACAGTAATTTCTGAGGCTAAACTGCACTTAGCAACAAGATGCCTACCAAACATGAACACAGCAGCAGTGAACTTGAGGTTGAGCAGCAGACTCCTCAGAATAACGACTGCAGTGAAAACTTTCTAATGAAAGCACAGATTGACATCCTTTCAAGGATGCTCTTGTTTTAATGAACCTCTCTTTCTTGTCACCAGAACATACTTATTCCAAATAGTCCAAGCTAGACTGAAATTTCAGCCCAGGAAGGCCTATAGCATAGCCTACAAAGGTGATGTTAAGTGCTCCTAGGGGTTTCTGTGTGGCCAGCTGTGATGGCCCAGCTCTGGTCACATCATGCCCTTGATCTCTGAGCTTCTGCCAGGACCAAGGGCCAAAAGCAGACAGATGTGCATTTGTACCCAAACATCACACTGAAGTGCTTGACTTCAGCTGAAGCTTTGTCATAATATGAATTAATCCTTATGGCTTATCTTTTAGTACTGCCTGACTTTTGTCCCGGTGCCAGTGTCCTCTGTGTATCCTGCTTCTGTGGTCTCCATGGCACAGAGCCCAGGTGATAGGCTGAAAGGTGGGTTCAGATAGCCAGTTCGAGAGGTGCTGGCTTTCCTGCTAGCTTGTGAGTACCTTTTTTGTCCCAAACTGCTCCAGGCCAGTGCAACGCTGAAATTACTCACTGGACGAAGTAGCTTTGAGGGAACTGCAAGCTCTATTTCTTTAATGATTTTAGTGGTTAGAATTGTGCCAGGTCAAGTCATTTAACTGTGTATTTAATTAGTCATCTGTATGCATGCAACTTAAAGGCGTTGAGCTATGCTGTTTTATAGGGATTAACCATGTAAGCAGTAGGTCATCCATGCCAGCAATAAAAGTATTTATAGCAGTATGGCCTTTTTTCCTTTTTGTGTTGTTTTTTTTTTTTTTTTTTTTTTTCCCCCTGCATTGTTGATACTGGTAGAAGTTTGCATAAGAATAGTTCTACTCTGAGAGATGGTAGAAACACAGTTTG
Organism: Colaptes auratus; assembly: GCA_015227895.2. Lineage (NCBI taxonomy): Eukaryota > Metazoa > Chordata > Aves > Piciformes > Picidae > Colaptes > Colaptes auratus. The sequence continues at coordinate 35,598,444 of CM026897.1, read as the reverse complement.
TGGTCTTGACTATAATTGACTAGAAACAGCAATGGGCAACACAGGAGCTGAAATGCAAACTTTGCAGCCAGACAACCCAAAAAATTATTGCCAGCTGCTGGCTTGCTGTGTTAAAAGAAAATAAACAGCAAGCAACTTGGCCCTGTGGAATCACATAATTTAAAGAGGAGCAAGGGAAGAAATATGTCATGAACTGGTAGGTAGTAGTTCTCTGGCTTGAATAAATCTTAAGAGCATTTGGCTGCCACCATTTCACAAGTTTGCACTGGCAAAATACTGCCTGGAATCAGTACAGTTAGCCTCCCATTCCTGCTTGGTCTACTTGGTCTACATTGTCTGTATAATTGTCATTGAAGAGCTGCAAGGAGTTACGTGATCATAAGCCTGCATAGAAATAAGTGTGTATTTTTAAGTGGAGTATTTTTACACCTACATCATGTGGAGAGTCTCTCTTAAACAGAGGCCATGTACTTGTTAGTTTGCACAAATGTTTTCTATACTGCCTTTCACAATAAGTCTTTCAGGCTAACACTGGCAGTTTATAATGAGTACTGACTTGTGAAGCAGAGGAAAACAGATATTGTTTAAAAACCTTGGCTTGCTTGCTTGGAGGTCATGCGGCAGGGCCAGGTAACTTTTGAAGTGGTGTATGGTAAATTGAGTGGCAAAAGCTGAAGTAAAAGCACAAGCGATCTGAGTGTGTAAACCTCTTTGCACTACTTGGTATGTTTGGCCCAAGGAATAGTGTCACAAGACATCCATTCCCGATGCCTTGTTATTCAAGCATGACCCAGATGGGTGGCCAAAGGCTTTCCATGGCTGGTTTGCTCTCGGAGAATACAGGCAATGGAGCTGTTGAACAATTACTGTTTACCATAATCCTGTCACACTCAGTTTGGGTGAAAGCAAACAGCAGGAGACATTCTTTTTTATCACAACTTTTCAAACAGTTCTTGACCTCTGAATTTCTTCCTTGTTTTTCAGTCAGGTCAAGTGCTTGCTTGCTGCCTTGTCTCTTGTTTTTCTACTGTTCCTGCTGCAGAGACTCGGACAAACATGCTACTGTCTACAAGAGTAGTACGTAACCTGAGGCTATGTGGTTTAGCTTCTGCTGAAACTGCTTGCCTTGTGCCCTCTGTCGGTTGCTGTTCCTCCAGGAGGTGCCCATGGGGAGTGAGGGCCATGGACTGGGTGCTGCAGTGCATTTCTGGCATAGTTAACAGCTGAGATCTGAAAATGACTACCTGGCTCATCCAGGAGAGATAGAGGCCCAGGCTTGACTTATTCTGGGAGGCAGCCATGTCCAGTTCTATGCAAGTCTGATGAGAAGTTAAACAGAACACTATTTCTGCCATTCAGTCATAAACTCTCCAAAAATATTCAGTTATAGGTAGGAAAAGACACTTCATATATTTAGGACATGCTTGGCGAATTCTTCTATCCAAACAGCTTATCTTGTGTAGAGAGAATTTCTGAAAGTATGAAGTTACTTTTTTTTTTAATCTATTGAAGGAAAGAGAAGAGGGAGGCCTAGAGGAGTATTTTTTCCCCATTTTTAACCAACACCATGTTTGGTTGAACATTTTCTTTGTCCTGAAATAAATGAAACCATTCATTGCAGGTAGAGCACAAATAGGTGCTGGTCAGCCCCAGAGGATCATCTCAGAAGGGTGGGCGAAAGCATTGCTTTTTCCTCCGCTCTTCTGCTCTTCAGCTTCCTTTCTGTTTCTGTTTACACAAATATGTCCCCCTTCCTAGCTGAACTATTTCTCAGAATATTTGATTTTCCTCCCTATTAAATTAATGAAATGAAGAAATCTACTGATCTTCTGAATGGAGGGGTGCCCATTTTTCCTGCAGTCACCCAACTCAGCTCCTCTCCCAGACAGTCTCTGTGGTGGAGGAGTGGGTGGGGGGCCCATAGCTGCTGACCAGCTTTACTTCACCTTTACTTCTCTGTTGTGAGCCAACTGGTGTAACAAAATGGTCTTTAACAGGTCAATTGATGTGCTGCTCCACTGGTGTGTTCTAGATGTGGATTCTGACAACTGCTTTACTCCTCGTCCCCTGACCAAACAGCTGGTCCTTTGGAAACACAGGACTCTCTGCTGGTCAGTACTGAGTGTGTTCTTTTGTCCTTCTGCACAACTGCTCAGGATCAAAACAGAAAGTATTAAGAGCGTCCCATTTCCCCCAAAGCCCTTGGAAGCCCTTGCCAGCTTTTGCTGTGCTCATTCGCTGCCAGCCCCTGCAGGAGCTCTGTTTGCTCTTCCTGTGACTGCAATTACCAGCACTCTCCTTGGCAGCTCTCCCACCCTGGTACATTCCTTTTTGTTACGCTAATAGATTTATAACCAGCTCCAGCTTCAAGACTGTGATACACCCCATTCGATTCTTTAATCTACTCTCTGTGCATTGGGGCAGAGAGCAGTTTGCCAGGGGCCCAGCAGAATGTGTTTACCTGACTGATTCTAGTTGTCCTGTTAGATCCTGGCATGCTTCTGAGATTGGTCACTTCCACACAAATCACACTCCTAGTCATGGGATTTAGCAAAGTTTGGATGGATTTGGATTCTACCACCTACTTTTTAAGAGAGATGGTAATACTCTCTGATGAAAGATCTCTGGAAGGATGCTGTTGACTACAAGCATGGGAAGAAAATCTTTCCAGTTCAATAACCTCTCTTTTTTTTTTTTAGATTAAGGATGGGTGCCCATGCTGAGATGGCAGTGTGAGTGCATTGAGGCTCTGAACTTGTACTTGATACTTCTGTGGTGAAGATGTGATTTATGGTTGCTGTGTAGGCATGTACAAACATGGACATAACTTAGATCCTACATTCCACACTGTGGCCCTTTGAGCTGATTGCTCAGATTACATTCCCAGAGTTTCCTGGTGGAAAGCCTTTGAAGTGTGCAAGGCTCATGGGATTGTGTTTCCTTAGAAAAAAAAAAGAAGTATTAAGTCTTAAATAACATCATATGATTAAAAATGTTTCAACCTGATTTTGTAGCCATATGCCTCTTTCATTGCAAAGGTGCTTGGGCACTGGAGCGCCAGTCTTGTACCATTTCACAACTGCCTTTTTTTTTTTTTAACTGCTACAAGAGGAGCACTTGGATTTATGGCATTATGTCTGAAGGTCACGTAACAGCCAGTTAGTTTGCTGTATGAAGTTTAGACTGCAATATCACCTGAGGGATATTATGCTGTGCCAGACACAAGCAAAACATATATCTTACTATAGGCACCTATAAAGGGGAGCAAAATGTATCCCAGCATGCCAGGCAGTCAGGGAACTGTGGTGTGCAACACCACAAGAGCAGTTCCATCAACAAGCACAGGGTGGTTGGGCAGGTGTTCTGACAAGAAATGATTTTGTTCTAAACTAAGGCCTTCTTCCTTCCTTACAAACTTCACATTCCATGATGATTTCTGATGAGACTGTGCATAGAACCTTGCTAAAAAAACATTTAGAATAGAATAGAATAGAATAGAATAGAATAGAATTAGAATAGAATAGAATAGAATAGAATTAACCAGGTTGGAAGAGACCTTTGAGATCATGGAGTCCAACCTATCATCCAACACAGTCTAATCAACTAAACCCTGGCACCAAGCACACCATCAAGACTCTTCCTAAACACCTCCAGTGATGGTGACTTCACCACCTCCCTGATGGGGATGTGGAAGTTGGAAGGGAAAGATGCCCAAAGGGCATCTAACTTTGAAAGCACGGACATCAACAAAATTAATATGCAATTATTTTTGCATGTCAGGGTCACAGAATCATTAAATGGAAGGGGTTGGAAGGGACTTTGAAGATCATTGATTCCAACCCTCCTGCCAAATGAGATCAGCTAGGGCAGGTCACACAGGAACACATTCAGACAGGTCTTGAAAGTATCAAGAAGAAGATTTCACAACCTCTCTGGATGACCTGTTCCAGTGCTTTGTCACCACTACAGTAAATAAGTTTTTCTTCATATTAAGGCATAACTTCCAGTGTTCTTGTTTGTATCCATCATGCATTGTCCTATCGCAGCACACGATTGAAAGGAGACTAGCATGTTCATCTTGACACCCACCCTTCAGATATTTATAAACATTAATAAGATCTCTCAGTGTTCTCCTTTCCAGACTAAACAGCCCTGGGTCTCTCAGCCTTTCCTCATAAGACTGGTGTTCCAGTCTCTCAATCATTGTCATCGCCCTCCATTGGGCACTGTCTAGCATATCCCTATCCCTCTTGAAGTGGGGAGCCCAGAACTGCAAAATACTCCAGATGTGGTCTCACAAGGTCAAAGTAGAGAGGGAATTAGAATAGAATAGAATAGAATAGAATAGAATAGAATAGAATAGAATAGAATTAACCTGGTTGGAAAAGACCTTTGAGATTATCAAGTCCAACCTATCACCCAACACCTTCCAATCAACTAAACCATGGCACTAAGTACCCCATGCAGTCTCTTCCTAATCACCTCCAGTGACAGTGACTCCACCACCTCCCTGGGCAGCCCATTCCAATGGCCAACAACTCTCTCTGTGAAGAATTTCTTCCTAGCATCCAGCTTAAACCTCCTCTGGCACAGCTTGAGACTGTGTCTTCTTGTTCTGGTGCTTGTTGCCTGGGAAAAGAGACCAACCCCCACCTGGCTACAACCTCCCTTCAGGTAGCTGTAGAGAGCAATAAGGTCTCCCCTGAGCCTCCTCTTCTCAAGGCTAAGCAACCCCAGCTCCCTCAGCCTCTCCTCATAGGGCTTGTGCTCCAAACCCCTCACCAGCTTTGTTGCCCTTCTCTGGACACATTCGAGCAAGTCAACATCCTTCCTAAACTAAGGGGCCCAGAACTGGACACAGGACTCAAGGTGTGGCCTAACCAGTGCTGAGTACAGGGGCACAATGACCTCCTTGCTCCTGCTGGCCACACTGTTCCTGATGCAGGCCAGGATGCCATTGGCCTTCTTGGCCACCTGGGCACACTGCTGGCTCATGTTCAGCCTACTATCAATCAGTACCCCCAGGTCCCTTTTTGTCTGGCCGCTCTGCAGCCACTCTGGCCCCAGCCTGTGGCACTCCATGGGATTGTTGTGGCCAATGTGCAGAACCCGGCACTTGGATGGGGCCCAGCACTGATCCCTGGGGCACACCACTTCTGACTGGCTGCCAGCTGGATGTGGCACCATTCACCACCACTCTCTGGGCTTGGCCCTCCAGCCAGTTCCTAACCCAGTGCAGAGTGCTCCTATCCAAGCCATGGGCTGACAGCTTGTCCAGGAGTTTGCTGTGGGGGACAGTGTCAAAGGCCTTGCTGAAGTCCATGTAGACTACATCCACAGCCTGTCCTACACCCACCTGACCATAGCAGGAGATCAGGTTGGTCAGGCAGGACCTGCCCTTCCTAAATCCATGCTGGCTGGGCCTGAGCCCTTGGCCATCCTGTAAGTGCTCTGTGATTGCACTCGCGATGACCTCTTCCATAATCTTGCCTGGCATTGACATCAGGCTGGCAGACCTGGAATTCCCTGGCTCTTCTAACTAGCCCTTCTTGTGGATGGGCATCACGTTGGCCAGCTTCCAGTCATCTGAGACCTCTCCAGTGAGCCAGGACTGTTGAAAAATGATGGAGAGTGGCTTGGCCAGCTCATCTGCCAGCTCTCTCAGCACTCTAGGATGGATCCCGTCTGGTCCCATGGACTTTTGGGGATCCAAGTGGCTGAGCAGGCTTCTAACTGCTTCCTTCTGGATCACAGGGGAACTGTGCTGCTCCCTGACTCCATCTGCCTGCTCAGGAGGCCAGTTGTCTGGAAGACAAATTATCCTGCTAGTAAAAATTGAGGCAAAGAAAGTGTTAAGTACCTTTGCGTTTCCCTCATCTTTTGTTACTGTATTGCCCTCCATGTCCACTAAGGAGTGGAGGTTGTCCTTGCCCCTCCTTTTGCCATTAATATATTTGTAAAAGGATTTTTTGTTGTCCTTCACAGCAGTGGCCAGTCTAAGCTCTAAATCGGCTTTTGCCTCCCTCATTTTTTTCCTACATGACCTAGCAACATCCTTAAACATTCTATGGGTTACCTCACCTTTCTTCCAAACATGATACACCCTCTTTTTTCCCCTTTATTCATTCAGAAGTCCATTGCCCATCCAGGATGGTGTCTGCCTCGGTGGCTCATCTTCCAGCACATGGGCACAGCCTGTTCCCATGCCTTCAAGATTACTTTCTTGAAGTAGGTCCAGCTCTCCTGGACCCCTTTGTTTTTAAGGGCTGTTTCCCAAGGTACCTTCTGAATTAGTTCCTTGAGTAACTGGAAGTCCAGAGTGGAGTTTTTGTTGCTGCCCCTCCTAACTTGTCTGCATATTGAAAAAATTATTTCATGGTCGCTGGACCCCAGACAGCCTCCAACCACCACATCTCCCAGCAGCCCTTCTCTGTTTGTATAAAGAAGGTCAAGGAAAGCCTTACCCCGGTAGGCTCACACAGCAGCTGGGATAAGAAGCTATCCTTCATACACTCTAAGAACCTTCTAGATTGCCTCCTCTCTGCTGTGTTGCGTTCTCAGCAGATATCAGGCAGGTTAAAGTTGCCCACTAGGACAAGGATTCACGATCTTGGAACAGCCTCCAGCTGCTTATAGAATAATTCATCAACCTCTTGATCCTGGTTGGGTGGTCTATAACAGACTCCAACAGACTCCAAGGATGTCAGCCTTGTTGGCCTTCCCTCTAATTCTCACCCACAGGCACTCAACTGGATCACCCTTAATCTCTAGTTCCATGAGCCTCCCTGATGTACAGGGCCACCCCTTGATTTGATGCCCTCTTCTTAATGCACCCCTGGATACCATTGGTCTTCTTGGCCACAAAGGCACATTGCTGTCCCATGGATAACTTACTTTCCACCAGGACTCCAAGGTTCTTCTCCATGGAGCTACTTTCCAGCAGGTCAACCCTTTATCTGTACTGGTGAATGGTGGTGTTCCTCCCTAGGTACTGGACTCTAAACCTGTTCTTGGTGAACCTCATTAAGTTCCCCTTTGCCCAGCTCCGCAGTCTGTCTAAGTCTTGCTGAATGGCCACACAGCCTTCAGGTGTATCAGACAATCCTTCCAGCTTTGTATCATCAGCAAACTTGCTAAGGGTGCACTCTGTCCCCTTATCCAGCTCATTGATGAAGTTGTTTTACAGGACTGGACCCAGTACTGACCCCTGGAGAACACCACTAATGACAGGACTCCAGCTGGACTCTGTGCCATTGATCACAACCCTCTCAACTCTGTTGTTTAGCCAGTTCATGATCCATCTCACCATCTGCTCTTCTAACCCAGACTTCCTGAGCTAGCATGCAGGGACATTGTTGGAGACAGTATCAAAAGCCTTGCTAAAGTCAAGGTAGACAACATCTTCTCTCCCTGTATCTTCCCTTTCAGTCTCACTATCACAGAAGGCTATCATATTTGTTGAACATGATTTCCACTCCGTAAATCCATGCTGGCTGCTCCTGATAACCTTCTTGTATTCCATGTGCTTAAAGGTGACCTCCAGAATGAGTGGCTCCATCACCTTTCCAGGGGTGGAGGTGAGGCAGACTGGTCAGTAGTTTCCTGAATCTTCCTTCTTTTTGAAGACTGGAGGGCCAGGTCTGTGGTGGCTGCATGACATGGCATCACATACAAACACATGGGAGGGAGGTGTGATGGTTTTTAGTAGCAGGAAATGACATGGCTGACAGGGAATTTCTCCTGAAAGACAGAATACTGCTGCCTCTGCAGAAGATTACCAGACTTTCCCTGGGATTTAGTTTGCTTGTTTAACCTTTCTGTGATAATAAATACGACCTGGAAGAGCTTCAAGTTCTGAGATAATACTACTTTGACTTGGTATAAAATTGGACTCCTTTCAGTGTGTCAGAGTGATGCAGATAACAAGCCAAAGTTGAACTCATACACAGAGTTGGCCTTTCCAGCTACCTCTCAGAATGTGAGCACTGCTGTTGAGCTTATCTGGATCTCAGGGAAGCATGATACTTCCCCCCGCTAGGAAATCCATCCTTTATCTCCATCTAAAGGGAAAATGTGAGCAGTGCTGCCCTCTGAAACCTGCAGCAAGAAGGCTTTTTTCACTACCTTCCCCACTTCTGTGTAATTCCTCAGTACTATTTCATATGGTTTGCGTTTAGTGTTCTTGATGGTTTCGAAGAAAGTGCTATTGCAAGGGAATTAGGTGTGCTTCCTGTTCAGGAATATACTTTGCTATTTTTCTTGTTGTTCTGTTCATTCTAACTTGCCTCTAAAAAGTCTGCTGCTCCCTGAACCTGCCCTTAAAATCATGGAGTTCTGCTTGTTCCTAACTGTTACAGTGCTGCATGCCCCCAGGAAATCAAAATATTTGCGTGTAAGGCCATCAGCAGGAGAAAGCTTTCTCGGTAGCCTTCTTGACCCTATCATTTTTACTTTAAACGTGAAGGAAGGAAAGAAGAAAGGAATTTGGAAGGAAGGAATTTGGAAGGAAGTTGGAAGGAAGGAAGTCAAAAAGAAGGAACGAATTCAGAAGGAAGCAAGGAAGGAGGAAGGAGTTCTGAAGTAATTAGTTTCAGTACTATTTCCCACACTTAGTTTCATAGTTTCAGTCAGGGTTGGAAGGGGCCACAAGGATCATCTAGTTCCAACCCCCCTGCCATGGGCAGGGACATCTCACCCTAGATCAGGCTGGCCAGAGCCTCAGCCAGCCTGGGCTTAAACACCTCCAGGGATGGGGCCTCAACCACCTCCCTGGATAACCCATTCCAGGGCTTCACCACTCTCATGGGGAAGAACTTCCTCCTCACATCTAGCCTGAATCTCCCCACCTCCAGCTTCATTCCATTCCCCCATCCTCCTGATAGCCTCAGAAGTCCCTCCCCAGCCTTCTTGTAGGCCCCCTTCAGATACTGGAAGGCCACAATGAGGTCACCTCGGAGCCTTCTCTTCTCCAGACTGAACAGGCCCCAACTCCTTCAGTCTGTCCTCATAGGAGAGGTGCTCCAGCCCTCTGAGGATCCTCGTGGCCCTTCTCTGGACACCTTCCAGCACCTCCAGATCCCTCTTGGAATAGGGGCTCCAGAACTGGAGGCAGTACTCCAGGTGGGGTCTCACCAGAGCTGAGTAGAGGGGGAGAATCACCTTCCTTGACCTGCTGCCCACACTTCTCCTGTTGCAGCCCAGGATCTGATTGGCTTTCTGGGCTGCAAGTGCACATTGAGAGCTCATGTTGAGCTTCTCGTCCACCAGCACCCCCAAGTCTCTCTCCTCAGGGCTGCTCTCCAGCCAGTCACTGCCCAGCCTGGATTTGTGCCTGGGATTGCCTCGACCCAGATGCAGGAGCGTGCACTTGGTCTTGTTGAAGCTCATGAGGTTGGCTTGTGCCCATCTCTCCAGCCTGTCAAGGTCCCTCTGGATGGCATCCCTTCCCTCCAGCCTGTCTGCTGCACCACACAGCTTGGTGTCATCAGCAAATTTGCTGAGGGTGCACTCCATGCCACTGTCCATGGCACCCACAAAGATGTTGAACAAGCCTGGTCCCAGGACTGATCCCTGAGGGACTCCGCTTGTCACTGGCCTCCACTGGGACATGGATCCATTGACAGCCACTCTTTGGGTGTGGCCATCAAGCCAGTTCCTTATCCATCTAGTGGTCCATCCATCAAACCCGTGTGTCACCAGCTTGGAGACCAGGATGTGGTGTGGGACAGTGTCAAAGGCTTTGCTCAGGTCCAGGTAAATGACATCAGTTGCTTGCCCCTCATCTATTAATGTTGTGACCTGTTCATAGAAGGCCACCAGGTTTGTCAGGCAGGATTTGCCCTTGGCAAAGCCATGCTGACTGTTCCAAATCACCTCTTCACTGCTCTTCTGAGTCAGTAGTGCCTCCAGGAGGATCTGCTCCATGATCTTTCCGGGCACAGAGATGAGACTGACTGGCCTGTAGTTCCCTGGTTCCTCCTTCTTCCCCTTTTTGAAAATGGGAGCAATGTTTGCCCTTTTCCAGTCTGTGGGGACCTCATCTGCCAGTTCTCCCAGCAACCGTGGGTATATCCAGGGATTTCCAGGCCTGTAAGCATGACCTCAGTGCCAGGCAAGATTATGGAACAGGTCATCTTGAGTGCAATCACACAGCACTTACAGGATGGCCAAGGGATCAGGCCTAGCCAGCATGGCTTTAGGAAGGGCAGGTCCTGCCTGACCAACCTGATCTCCTTCTATGATCAGGTGGATGAGGGGAGGCCTGTGGATGTAGTCTACCTGGACCTCAGCAAGGCCTTTGACACTGTCCCCCACAGCAAACTCCTGGCCAAGCTATCAGCCCATGGCTTGGATGGGAGCACACTGCGTTGGGTTAGGAACTGGCTGGAGGGCCGAGCCCAGAGAGTAGTGGTGAATGGTGCCACATCCAGCTGGCAGCCAGTCACTAGTGGTGTGCCCCAAGGATCAGTGCTGGGCCCCATGCTCTTCAACATCTTTATTGATGATCTGGATGAGGGCATTGAGTCCATCATCAGTAAATTTGCGGACGACACCAAGCTTGGGGCAGGAGTTGATCTGCTGGAGGGAAGAGAGGCTTTGCAGAGGGACCTTGACAGGCTGGACAGATGGGCAGAGTACAACAGCATGAGATTTAACATATCTGAGTGACAGGTTCTACACCTTGGCCACAAGAAGCCCATGCAGTGCTACAGGCTGGGGTCAGAGTGGCTGGAGAGCAGCCAGGCAGAGTGGGACCTAGGGGTACTGGTTGGTGGGAGGCTGAACATGAGCCAGTTTGTGGGCCCAGGTGGCCAAGAAGGCCACTGGCATCCTGGCCTGCCTCAGGAAGAGTGTGGCCAGCAGGAGCAGGGAATTCATTGTGCCCCTGTACTCAGCACTGGTTAGGCCACACTTTGAGTCCTGTGTCCAGTTCTGGGCCCCTCAGTTTAGGAAAGATGTTGACTTGCTGGAACATGTCCAGAGAAGGGCAACAAAGCTGGTGAGGGGTTTGGAGCACAAGCCCTATGAGGAAAGGCTGAGGGAGCTGGGGTTGTTTAGCCTGGAGAAGAGGAGGCTGAGGGGAGACCTTATTGCTCTGCACAACTACCTGAAGGGAGGTTGTAGCCAGGTGGGGGTCGGTCTCTTCTTCCAGGCAACCAGCCCCAGACTAAGAGGACATAGTCTCAAGCTGCACCAGGGGAGGTTTAGGCTGGATGTTAGGAAGAAATTCTTCATGGAAAGAGTGATTGGCCATTGGAATGGGCTGCCTAGGGAGGTGGTGGAGTCATCATCACTGGAGGTGTTTAGGAAGAGACTACATGGGGTGTGCTCGGTGCCATGGTTTAGTTGATTAGGTGGTGTTGGATGCAAGATCTTGAATGTCTCTTCCAACCTGGTCTATTCTATTCTGAATTCTGGTCTATTCTAGTCTGATTGCATGTGGAGGGTATAATCACCATGCTAGTTGGCATACAGATTGCAGTTGTTTTTCATTTGTTGGCTACATTGTGCCTTGTATTTTGTTTTCAGACGGTGCTGAAGTCAAAGCTGCAGGTGGGGAGTAGGGTCTGTAGCAGTTCTTTTTTTTACAAAATAAAACATCAATGTCCACATTTTAAAAGATGGTAACTGCAGCAGGGAGGGGAATCCAACTCAAAATATTCATAAGACTAACAGCAACAAGGAAAGCCAAACCATGCTTTTGCCTGGTCTTCTGAGAAGCCTGAGCTTGGCTTGACCCCATGTAAAGCAGCCCTGATGAATGTATACTGACTGGGTAGTCCCAGCTGAGCTATTTCCAGAACAAGCAAGAGGTGATTAGAACCATAAAAAGCTCCCTCCTGCAAATATATTTTTTATTAATGACACTGTGAGGGGCACCAGGAACCCCATAGTGTATGGACTAAGGGAACAGAGGTTCATTTTATTCTCTGTTAGCAAAAAGAGTCATAATCGTGTAAAATTCTGCACATTAGCCGTTTTTCTTTTACAAAAAAGCACCTGTTCAAGAAATGGCATAAGCCATGGTGACCTCATAAGATATTATAGCTAAGGAATGCAATTCCTTTCTGTGATAAATCTGAAATTGATCTTCCATTTATGCCCTCTTTTTAACAACAGCTTCATGGCTGCTTTGGGGCTATGAAATAATCACTGAATGGATGGTAATTTTGTTGATGCTACTGCACTTAATTTGGTGGGCAGCCAAACTTAGAATAGAATAAACCAGGTTGGAAAAGACCTTCGAGATCATCAAGTCCAGCCTATCATCCAATGCTATCTAATCAACTAAACCATGGCACCAAGCACCCCATCCAGTCTCTTTCTAAACACCTCCAGTGATGGTGACTCCACCACCTCCCTGGGCAGCCCATTCCAATGGCCAACAACTCTCTCTGTGAAGAATTTCTTCCTAACATCCAGCCTAAACCTGACCTGGCACAGCTTGAGACTGTGTCCTCTTGGTCTGTTGGCGGTTTCCTGGGAGAAATGACCAACCCCCACCTGGCTACAACCTCCCTTCAGGTAGTTGTGGAAAGCAATAAGGTCTCCCCTCAGCCTCCTCTTCTCCAGGCTAAGCAACCCCAGCTCCCTCAGCCTCTCCTCTTAGGGCTTGTGCTCCAAACCCCTCACCAGCTTTGTTGCCCTTCTCTGGACACGTTCCAGCAAGTCAACATCCTTCCTAAACTGAGGGGCCCGGAACTGGACACAGGACTCGAGGTGTGGCCTAACCAGTGCTGAGTACAGGGGCACAATGAATTCCCTGCTCCTGCTGGCCACACTGTTCCTGATGCAGGCCAGGATGCCTTTGGCCTTTTTGGCCACCTGGGCACACTGCTGGCTCATGTTCAGCCTACTATCAATCAGTACCCCCAGGTCCCTTTTTGTCTGGCCGCTCTGCAGCCACTCTGACCCCAGCCTGTAGCGCTGCATGGGGTTGTTGTGGCCAATGTGCAGAACCCGGCACTTGGATGTGTTCAATCTCATGCTGTTGGACTCTGCCCATCTGTCCAGCCTGTCAAGGTCCCTCTGCAAAGCTCTTCTATCCTCTAACAGATCAACTCCTGCCCCCAGCTTGGGGGCTGCAAATCTGCAAATTTACTGATGATGGACTCAACCCCTTTGCCCAGATATTGAACAGGATGGGGCCCTACACTGATCCCTGGGGGACACCACTAGTGACTGGCTGCCAGCTGGATGTGACACCATTCACCATCACTCTCTGGGCGTGGCTCTCCAGCCAGTTCCTAACCCAGCACAGAGTGCTGCAATCCAAGCCACAGGCTGACAGCTTGTCCAGGAGTTTGCTGTGGGGGAGAATTGAAACAGGAGGGTAGGGAGGGCCCAGGTCAAGAACCCCTCCCATGGCAGCAAGCCCACAAGACTAACTGCTGCCTTCAAGCAGCTCACATTTGTAGCTCTCCTCTTGGTGTGGCTGCAGGGGATTGGTTAATGACCTCCTCTTCTTACTGGCTGGTGATACTTAGTAGGGTAATGCAGCTGTTTCTTATCTGTTGGAGTTACTTGTTAAGCCATCAACAGGTGGCTCCCATTTCATCTCTCCTTGCAGTTTCTCATCTTCAATCATTCAGTCCAGGGGACACAATTCCCCGCAGGGGACAGTGTCAGAGGCCTTCATGAAGTCCAGGTAGACTACTTCCACAATCTTCCCCACATCTGACATCCAACCTCATCATCCTTATTTGGTAGTCTATAACAGACTCCATCCAGGATGTCAGCGTTGTTGGCCTTCTCTCACCCACAGGCACTCAACCTGATCATCCTTAATCTCTAGTTCCATGGCCTCTAGAGCCTCCCTGATGTACTTCACTTTGTATGCCAACACAGAGCAGCTAACCACTGTGTCTTGCCCAGTGCTAGCCAGTACCTGCATTTTGGATCAGCTCTGGCCATGAACTGGGTGCTGAGAGAGCTGGCAGATGAGCTGGCCAAGCCATTCTCCATCATTTACCAAAAGTGCTGGCTCACTGGAGAGGTCCCAGATGACTGGAAGCTGGCCAATGTGATGCCCATCCACAAGAAGGGTTGGATGGAGGAACCTGGAAACTACAGGCCTGTCAGCCTGACCTCAGTGCCAGGAAAGATTATGGAGCAGATTATCTTGGGGGCAATCACTGCACATCTGCACGATGGCCAAGGGATCAGGCCCAGCCGGCATGGCTTTAGGAAGGGCAGGTCCTGCCTGACCAACCTGATCTCCTTCTATGATCAGGTGACCCACCTGGTGGATGTGGGGAGGCCTGTGGATGTGGTCTACCTGGACTTCAGCAAGGCCTTTGACACCGTCCCCCCCCCAGCAAACTCCTGGCCAAGCTGGCAGCCCATGGCTTGGACAGGAGCACACTGTGTTGGGTTAGGAACTGGCTGGAGGGCCGAGCCCAGAGAGTGGTGGTGAATGGTGCCACGTCCAGCTGGCAGCCAGTCACTAGTGGTGTGCACCAGGGATCAGTGCTGGGCCCCATCCTGTTCAATATCTTCATTCATGATCTGGATGAGGGCATTGAGTCAGTCATCAGCAAATTTGCACATGACACCAAGTTGGGAGCAGATGTTGATCTGTTAGAGGGTAGAGGGGCTCTGCAGAGGGACCTCGATTGACTGGACAGATGGGCAGAGTCCAACACAATGGCGTTCAACAAATCCAAGTGCCAGGTGCTGCACTTTGGTCACAACAACCCCATGCAGAGCTACAGGCTGGGGTCGCAGTGGCTGGAGAGCTGCCAAAACAGAAAGGGACGTGGGAGTACTGATAGACAGCCGGTTGAACGTGAGCCAGCAGTGTGCCCAGGTGGTTAAAAAGGCCAATGGCATCCTGGCATGCATCAAGAATAGTGTGGCCAGCAGGAGCAGGGACATCATTGTGCCCCTGTACTCAGCACTGCTTAGGCCACACCTTGAGTCCTGTGTCCAGTTCCGGGCCCCTCAGTTTAGGAAGGACATCGAGACACTTGAACGTGTCCAGAGAAGGGCAACAAGGCTGGTGAGAGGCCTTGAGCACAAGCCCTATGAGGAGAGGCTGAGGGAGCTGGGGTTGCTTAGCCTGGAGAAGAGGAGGCTCAGGGGAGACCTTATTGCTGTCTAGAACTGCCTGAAAGGTGGTTGTAGCCAGGAGGGCGTTGGTCTCTTTTCCCAGGCAACCAGCACCAGAACAAGAGGACACAGTCTCAAGCTGCGCCAGGGGAAGTTTAGGCTTGAGGTGAGGAGAAAGTTCTTCACCAAGAGAGTCATTGCCCATTGGGATGTGCTGCCCAGGGAGGTGGTGGAGTCACAATCCCTGGAGGTGTTCAAGAGGGGATTGGATGTGGGCACTTGAAGCCATGGCTTGCTTAATCATGAGGTGTTGGGTGACAGGTTGGACTTGATGATGTCTGAGGTCTTTCCCAACCTTGTTAATTGTATGATTCTATGAGTCACCATCCCTGGAGGTGTTCAAGAGGGGATTGGACGTGGCACTTGGTGCCATGGTTTAGTCATGCGGTCTGAGGTGACAGGTTGGACTTGATGATGTTTGAGGTCTCTTCCAACTTTGGTGATTCTGTGATTCTGTGATTCCTCCTGCTCTGGGGAGACACATATGATGGGTGAGAGGGAGGTTGAGGATGTGGCAGGTTTCCATGTTTCAGAGCACCCAGGGTTACAAAGCAATGCTGCTCCCTGGTGCGTCCCCTTCCTGTGGTACTTCCAAGCTCTGAATGCAATGGAGATGGGGGGAGGCTGTAAGAGATTTTGCAGTGAGCACACAGAGTGCAGGTATGTGATGGCACTTCCAGCCAATGTCACTTTCCCTGTGTTGCTCCCAGCCACTGTACTTGTAGGAGACATCTGGAAATGATCTAGGCATCTCATATTCCTGGAACCAGGGCCAGCTCTGGCTGGGCTTGGTTTTTTGAAGCCCTGTGTTAACGATGCCAACTTGGCATGACACAGGAATACAGATCATGGCACAATTTGCAAGCAAGATCTTCACATCACAGCAGGAGAGCTGTGTACCCTTTTGTCCTGAGCCTCCTTGCAGCAGGTGGGCTGAAGAAATATGCCCTCCCAGGGCATGGGGACTGGCAAGGTCAGAGAAATGACAGCCCTGACATTCAGGTGTAGGGCATTACAGGCTCAGATGCTGTGTGAGCACTCAAATACAGACAGTGAAGATGACTGTGTTGTCCCACACACCATCCATGCCCCAATGATGCCTCTGTTAGACCATACACAAGACCTATAGAAGAATACCACTAGAGACACTGAGGACGACTAGAGGGAGTAACAAGGTGGCACAGGCAGCCCATGCAGTGGCTGTAGAATGGGGCTTAAGAGCTTGGTTTTCTTTTTAGTGTCACACACAAAATACTTTAGTGAGGATTTAAAGGATAATGATCACGCTTTGGGTTTAATTTATGGGGTGTCCCTGCCAAGATTAATGGCAGGAGGACAGAAACATGGGAAGGTCTTTTTCAGCCCTTGTATGGTAGACAATTAGGTAAGCATCAGACAGTACAGAGACAGTGCACCTGCACCAAACAGGTAGTGATGAGCCTCAGAGGAAGGATAAAGCACTGTTCCCTCCTACATGTCTCTCTCAGGCTGATGCAATGGGAGCTACTTTGACCGTTACAGCTGGTACAAAATTCCTGCTGCCAATGAGTATCACTGAGGGTTCCTTAATACCTTTCAAGGTGACAAGTCTGATAGAATAGAATAGAATAGAATAGAATAGAATAGAATAGAATAGAATAGAATAGAATAGGATAGAATAGAATAGAACTAACCAGGTTAGAAGAGACCTTTGAGATTATCAAGTCCAGCCTATCATCCAACAATATCTAGTCAACTAAACCATGGCACCAAGCACCCCATCCAGTCTCTTTCTAAACACCTCCAGTGATGATGACTCCACCACCTCCCTGGGCAGCCCATTCCAATGGCCAATCACTCTTTCTATGAAGAACTTCTTCCTAACATCCAGCCTAAACCTGCCCTGGTGCAGCTTGAGACTGTGTCCTCTTGTTCTGGTGCTGGTTGCCTCGGAGAAGAGACCAACCCCCACCTGGCTACAACCTCCCTTCAGGTAGCTGTAGACAGCAATAAGGTCTCCCCTGAGCCTCCTCTTCTCCAGGCTAAGCAACCCCAGCTCCCTCAGCCTCTCCTCATAGGGCTTGTGCTCCAAACCCCTCACCAGCTTTGTTGCCCTTCTCTGGACACGTTCCAGCAAGTCAACATCTTTCCTAAACTGAGGGGCCCAGAACTGGACACAGGACTCAATGTGTGGCCTAACCAGTGCTGAGTACAGGGGCACAATGACTTCCCTGCTTCTGCTGGCCATACTGTTCCTGATGCATGTCAGGATGCCATTGGCCTTTTTGGCCACCTGGGCACACTGTAGGCTCATGTTCAGCCTAGTATCAACCAGTACCCCCAGGTCCCTTTCTGTCTGGCCACTCTCCAGCCATTCTGACCCCAGCCTGTAGCACTGCATGGGGTTGCTGTGGCCAACATGTAGAGCCTGGCACTTGGATGTGTTAAATCTCATGCTGTTGGACTCTGCCCATCTGTCCAGCCTGTCGAGGTCCCTCTGCAGCTGCAGAATGATGCAGCTCACAAAAGACAGGTTTGTTTAAGCAGTATTTTCACAGGCAATATACTATTTCAATTGATAACAACCTTTAATAAACACAAACTGTCAGGAAGGTGCCTGACAAAGCTCAGCTTTCATCCTCTGCATTTGAAATAAATGATTACACGGGCAATATTACAAATCAAGAGGGAACCTGAACACTGGAGCAAAATTTTGGCATCGCAGCAGTTAAATCTTTCACTGAATGTGCTGAGGCTGGGATCTTTTGCAAATTTCTAATTAATAAACAGGATAAATGTCTTTTTCAGCCTTTATTCAGGCTGACATGAGGTTTTTAAAGATTCCAGTGGCTCCTCTGAAGCATGCTTAGTTGGAACTCAGACAAAGTGCTGATGTAGCCAATTAATGAAATACAGCCTTATTTTTATTTGTTGGTTGAAATCAGTACAATCATTAACCTGTTTGAAGTGCTTTGCTGAGTTAGAAGCTAAGACTTTGTAAGAAGATGAATGGGAATTGAACTCCAATAGCATTTAGCATGAATTTGATAAAACTTGGAAAAGTAGCCTTCCTAGTTGATGTAAATGTCCTCTTGTGGAAAAAAAAATACTTGGAATGTCTGCTTAAGTCACTTCCAATATTTGGGAAAGCATGCTTTTAATGTGCTTTCTTTCATTATCAAATGCAGCCACTTGTGGAATAAAATCTAGAAAGTGCTGAACAGACCACAGCAACAGCACCCAGTAATTCAGAAAAGAATATGAAGATGACAAACTGCAGGGAACTCTAACCATCTTCTCAGTATAGTAGCCAAGATGCAGACTTTGAACTGAGCATTTTGATTGGTATCTCCTACTCTCACATAAGATGTCATGGGACCTTTTAAAGAACACTTTATTTTACAGAGCCTCTAACAGCTTTGTTGTTCCTAGTCATCAGCTGTAGCAGGATTTCAGTGTTAACTTGGGAGGATACTATATACTAAATACCAAAACTATTTTCTGGAACAACTGACTTTTATTTTGGTGGTCTTCTATCTGAGTAATAGCACAGGCCAACATTTTATGACAGGGGCCTGATTTCTTCTCTCTATTAAGTTTTGCTCCTAATATGCTTGTAGTTTTGCCATCAAAGCAGATTAATTTTTACTCTCAGTTCACCGGTGAAGGCATCCTATTAGACCACACATAAACCTCTGTTTTTGCATGTCTGTGGGAGAGTACACATGAGGGTGTGCACAGAAAAGCTAGTAAGAAATTGGCTCAGTTGCCTGTTTTTTTTTTATTTTAAGGAAAATAATCCATCTTTAATGTGCTCATGATTTCTCCGTCAAGCTGCTGTGCAAGCTAAGGTAACAGCAGCCCTTGGTATAAAAACTTTTATGCCTATTTTCAGTCTTTCTGTAGAAAACACCCTGGGTTTTGTGCTGCTGATGCATCTCTTTGCAGTACAACTTGCGTGCAGCAAGGAGGCCCCAGGAAGTGGAGGCAGAAGTGTGGGGATCCTGCCAGAAAGAGAAACCCAGCAGAGTATGTCCTCAGTGCTGGTGGTCAGAATTAGTAGAAGTTAGTGATGCAGCTGACACCTTATAACAAGATATTCTAATAGATTGGCTAAGAAGGCTGCAGTTCCTTTGCAACAACTCTCCATTTCATGAAATGATTCAAGTATTTAAGTCAGTGGAAGCCAGCAACAAAATTGCTCTATATACCATACCTCTGAAATAGGCTGTATGAGGCTTCAGATTTCAATTCTGTGTTTTTTTTTATTCTCTATTGTGACTGAGTAGGAGAAATCTGATTTCTCCTTTTCCTGATTTTGGGTACTTATGTACCTTTTTTTCTAGTGGATTAACCCCATTCTCCATCTGGAGGCCTGAGATTGCACCATATTTTCTTTGCTTGTACAGTCAGCTGGAAAATCTCCAGCCTTGAATGAGGCTCTATGCCCTTGGCTTTGACATGCGGTTTCTAGTCTCTGCTATTAATCAGAGTTAATTCCTTTGCTTGTCCTGATGATTTGTGGGTTTTGAATTTGTCCTAATTTATACAATGCTTCTGTGGCTGCACTGGCCCTCTTATCTTATGACTGGCACTCCAGCAACATCTTGCTCTACGTTGAGACTGAGCACATGCTAAAATAGGTACCTCTCTACTCTGCTTTTTACTCCCATGGAGAGGACATGGGTGTATGTGCACTGGTTGCTTGGTTTTATATCTCCTCTCCCTTCAGAGCTCAGCCTCCTCAAACTGGACCTCAACTTCTCCCATGAAAACCAGAGAGAGATACTTCCATCATCTTTCACTGTATATGTGGCTTTCTTTTCATAGGATGAAAAAATAGTTTGGGTTGGAAGAGACCTTTAAAGGCATCTTCAACTAGAGCAGGTTGCTTAGAGTCCTGTCTGCATCTTACCACCTCTCTGGGCAACCTGTTTCGGTGTTTTACCATCCTCATTGCAATAGTTTCTTCTTTATGTCTAGCCTGAATCTACCCTATTCTAGTTTAAACCCATTATCCCTTGTCCTGTTGTAACAGGCCCTGCTAAAAAGGTTGTCTTTCTTATAAGGCCCTGTTCATACTGGAAAGCTGTTTCCCTGGAGCCATCTCTTCTCTAGGCTGAACAACCCCAAATCTCTAAACCTTTCTTCACAGGAGTGGTGCTTCATCCCATCTGATAACTTTTATGGCCCTCCTCTGGACCTACTCCAACATGTCCAGACCCCTCACATCTGCTCTGTACAATCTGGGCAGTGGGACAAAAAGGAAAACTCACATGATCAAGCAGCAACATGAAGTTTTATTAAGCTCTAAGTCTCCCTCTTCCTCTCAAATCTCCTTCATGTGTAAAAAGACACATCAGTCTCAGCACAAGTACCTGGGAATGGAGCAGATATTGCCACATTAGGCATAAGGATGAAATCAACAGGTTAAATGATATGAGTTAAATTATATGAGATCCAAAGATATTTGGGTACATAACAGCTACAAATTACTTCACTCTCTCAAGATCAAGAAGCAGTGTGTGTCACCCTGCCAAGAAGACCATTTAAGAAGTGTAGCAAAGGGAGAAGGGAGCTGTATCATGGTGAACTGAACAACATGATATGGAAAGTCATCTTCCAGAGCTCTTTTGCAGGAGATCAGATGACTGATAGCAGCTGGTATATTGCAGAACTACTTGGAAAATGCAGTTTTGACCAGCAAGAGGCTCAGAGAGGTGAGAAAGAAACTGGTCACAGTGCCTCACAGCACTGCAGAAAGCAGGACATTTGTCAGTGCTTTGTAAGAAAACTCAGATTGTGCTAGGGTAAAAAAATCTTGATTAAATATCAATTTCTCCTCCTTGTAGAAGCAATTTGTAGCATCCAGAATTAAGGTTAAGCATTTAGGCTAATCGCTTTGAAATATCCTACTGAGCTGGGAGAATTAAAAATGGTGACCTGGAGAAGCTGGCTGGGAATATTAGGTTGCTTTAAGCAGTAACATAGCTATGCTACCATTTTTTACTCTTCTCTTTTACCTTTTCCAAATTGTGCTCACATGGAATACCTTGTCAGCAGGATTGTGGAGGAAAAGTCCTCTTTATCTCTTGGATTTATGAGCTTTTATAGTGCTGTTACTTCTGGTGGAGAAGAACCATATTCTGCAAGACTGAAGTGTTTTCCCAAGCCTTCGCTCCTACCCAAAACTCTGTCCTGAAGTGTCAAACCCCCAAACATGCCCTAGCCCTGACAATGGGCTAAGCACCTGTGAATGTGCTTACCTGGACACTTCCTGGGGTCCAAATGAACATGTACTATGTGTAAATAACTTTGTGAGCAGCTGTGAACTCTGTGTGCCCCTGGCTATGTTGGGATATGCCCCATCCTATTAGTCCAGTTGTCAGGCTTCTGTGTTATCAAAGGGCATTAATTGTCTTGGGACAGTATTTAGACCACCCAAGAAGTCAGGCAACTTGCCTTGTTCTCACCCAGCAAGCAACTAGGGCCAAATGATGCTGGAGTAGCAGCTGAGGGCCTGCTTACCACAAAGATACAAGAGCTAAATGGTGCCCAAATAGCAGCTGAAGTATCTGCTCTAGCAGAACAGCTTCACCCAGGCCTTGCACCTGGACCAAGGCAGAAAGGGGGAAAAGGTCCAAGGGAACTGAATCCCAGAAGAGGCTGCAGCCCAGTGACAGAGCACACAAGAGGGAGGCCCCTTAGCCCTCTCTGAGCCAAGGATTGCCTGAATCATAGCTACAGCACCTGGGAAGATACCGGGCAGAGGAGCGAATTGTGAGTCCCCAGCTAATGTGCCAGAGAATCCCATTTGTGGGAAAACCACAGATGACAGCACCTGTATTTCCAGTTTGAATTGATGTATTGGAAATGTCAGATCTGTGCTTAAATCATTTAACTGTCTTTCCATGTGCAGTGTAAAACCCACAACCGAATAACTGAACCTGTAAATACAGTTTGTAAATAAGTTACGGTGGTGTTTGAAGATGCTACCACCAGGAAATATTAATTATAAAATATATAAAAATATACATTTTTATTACAAAACCCCCAGAAATACAGCCTTTGGAAAATTGGGCAGCAGCTAAAAAATTATAGGAAATTGTCTAGGAAAAAATACATCAGATTATCTCCCTGAGGTCCTTGGCTAGGACAGAACAGCAGCTGACCACTAAGCACACTATGCTTGTGGGAAGCAACTGTCCAAGCAACAAATTATGAATGCATTTGGACTAAGTCACTCACATAACAGCAAGTCTTATATGTGTTTTTTTATGAACTTTAATGAGAAGAAAAGTGAATGCCTTACCATAAAGTAATCAGCAAATTGATATGGGTTTAAAAAGTGGGATGTCTTAAACTGTGGTGCTGGAAGTCCTTCAAGTACCAGAGAGGTCCGGGGGTAGACCAGAAAAAGTAAACTTTTGTTGTCTTATTCCCAGAATGCTTGCATCTCCCATTTATAAAGGAACAGCACAAGGTATTTGGACCTTTTTCCCTCTTTCTGCTTCCTTCTCATCACACCAGGTTGTTATCTTGATGCAGGAGAGGCTTGCTGCATTTGGCCTGGTTCAGGAGGTGGGGCAGGGAGGCAGGGAGTTATGGTGGGTGCTGATGGGTGGACCACCAGATGGATAAAGAACTGGCTTGATGGCCACACCCAAAGAGTGGCTGTCAATGGGTCCATGTCCCAGTGGAGGTCAGTGACAAGTGGAGTCCCTCAGGGATCAGTCCTGGGACCAGGCTTGTTCAACATCTTTGTGGGTGCCATGGACAGTGGCATGGAGTGCACCCTCAGCAAGTTTGCTGATGACACCAAGCTGTGTGGTGCAGCAGACACGCTGGAGGGAAGGGTTGCCATCCAGAGGGACCTTGACAGGCTGGAGAGGTGGGCACAAGCCAACCTCATGAGCTTCAACAAGACCAAGTGCAGGCTCCTGCAGCTGGGTCGAGGCAATCCAAGGTACAAATCCAGGCTGGGCAGTGACTGGCTGGGGAGCAGCCCAGAGGAGAGAGACTTGGGGGTGCTGGTGGATGAGAAGCTCAACATGAGCTCTCAATGTGCACTTGCAGCCCAGAAGGCCAATCAGATCCTGGGCTGCATCAGGAGAAGTGTGGCCAGCAGGTCAAGGGAGGTGATTCTCCCCCTCTACTCAGCTCTGGTGAGACCCCACCTGGAGTACTGCCTCCAGTTCTGGAGCCCCTATTGCAAGAGGGGTCTGGAGGTGCTGGAAGATGTCCAGAGAAGGGCCACGAGGATGCTCAGAGGGCTGGAGCACCTCTCCTATGAGGACAGACTGAAGGAGTTGGGGCTGTTCAGTCTGGAGAAGAGAAGGCTCCGAGGTGACCTCATTGTGGCCTTCCAGTATCTGAAGGGGGCCTACAAGAAGGCTGGGGAGAGTCTTCTGGGGCTATCAGGTAGTGATAGGAGTAGGGGGAATGGAATGAAGCTGGAGGTGGGGAGATTCAGGCTATGTTTCAGACTGAAACTATGAAACTATGAAACTAATTCTATGTTATCTCAATAATTGTTGTAAATAAGTTGTTTTCACAGTTCCTGTTAACTGTTAGTTACTGTTAGTTGTTCACACACATTATAATAAAGTTTATTTTTTGCTACAAAGTTTGGCTAACAACTCTATAGCAAGCAAAACTATATGATTCTAACCTAACATTCTTTGCACACATAAAAGCAAGCAACGTAAAATTAAGAATACAGCAAAGCAATCAATAAAATCAACAATCCACCTTTGATAAGAGATTGTATCCACCCTGGTAACAACGCATCCCATCAAGTTTTCCCATCCATGTCTATGGACAAGTGTGGTGGTTTGAGCTTCAACAGGGAGTTAAGAGCTCAGATGGGGCCAAGGCTGAGAATCTTTCCCCCACTCCCCCCTCCTCCCTCCCAACAGAGAGGGGAGAAAAGGAAGGAGCAAATCTACCAAACAATAATTTGGAGTTAGGTAAAGAGTTGTCTTTAAACAATATATACATAACAATAACAGGAAAGGTTCACAAGGGCAAGGAACGAGGATGAATGGGAGTGGGACAAAAAAAAGAATAATACAAAACCAGCCTTTCTCTGAGGAAGCGTGGAGGCAGCAGGAAGAAGGATCAGGTCCGACCACGTGGCAGAGGAGCAGGAGGGCAGCTGCAGTAGCTCTCATCCAGCAGAGGCAGGAGCCAAAAGGGGCTAACGGTTACGATGTCCTGCTTTTTATAGCCTAGCTGGGCAGGGAGGGGGGAGTGGAACAGACTCAGCTTCCCAGAGGAGAAATGCCCTGCAGGGAGTGAAAAGTACCTGCAAGCCCTTCACCCTGCTTTGTTTTTTGTTTTGTTTCCAGAATGGGCGTTAACCCACCACAACAAGTAACAAGAAATCTACAACGGCCCTATTCTGTAATATAGCTTGTCTAACAGACTGTAACCCATAAAAGATACAATACTCAGAGATGTACCAATTAGCTCATTCTAACACAACTAGCACAATATATGGTTAAAGATAGCAAGACTTCCAGTTACACTAAAACAACATTCCTTTCCACTTATCTTACAAGGTCAAGCCACAAACAGGACAGGACAGTTGCTTCTTTCAGACAGAAAAGTTCCTCTTAAAGGAGAACTTAGATCTTGTTAGTTCCAATTCTTACATTTTCCATTTCTTATTAATAAAGAAGACTTGGTTAACCATAGGAGTTCTACCCTGAACACATTATACAGAGGGTTTAAGATACAATGACCTAAAATACAGTAAACCAAATCTTCAGCATTGTCTTTTACAATCTACTTCAAAGGTATGAATGCTACACTTTACCTTTTTCTAAGGTGGTCAAAAATCATAGAAGTGTTTAGAGTCAGCAAGGTCCTCCCTTGATCTATGAGGGTAGGGCTGGCCAGGCTCTATCTCCACAGATAAGGAGAATACCTTTAGGCAGACAGCAACAGTGAAAAGGCTCCTTCGCTGGGTCAGAGATGACATCCTGAATATTCATGGTTCTGTCCAATGTAAAATTAAACATAATGTAATAGTCTATTTTTACTCATCCTAGCATACTGATTTCTTCAGTTTGCCACATTTGGCTGTTTAATAAATAATGCAGTACCTCCCTCATGTAATGCACTGTACTTACACAACTGCCTGGGAGCCACAGATGCTTTCCAAACAGGCAAGGGCTGTAAGGAAACCTGGGCATGTTTTAAATATCTTATTCCCCTTCAGTCACCCACCCCTATCTTTCAGCTACACAGGCTGAAAAGAGCAGAATTTGTCCCTGGGGATGCAGCTTACTCTTTCTTATTTCTCCTCTAATATGAACATTTTAATCATGTAATCAATAGATCAAAATGAAGTGGTCTCTGTGTAACTGACTATAGATAAATTATTGCCATTTACCTGTTTAAAGTCCAAGCTATCTGAAGTGCTCCCATTTTTCTCTTAGTGGTGGGAGAACTGGCTTTTCTAAAGCAGAAGAGAAATTTTGCCTGAGGTTCAGACTGTGAAAATTTCAGTTAATTTTTCTCTCCATTTTCTGGTTGGTTGTACTCGGAACTTTCAACTGTTCTAGATACTGAACCATGTATTTCTACCACTTAATGAATTAAACTACCCAAAACACCTCAGAACTGTTAGATTTATGGCTTTGTATTGTCATTGCATATTTGGTATTTTCTGTCTTAGAAGCTCGAGTTTTAAGTTCTTGGTGTGTGTGAGGAAGAACACAGAGCTAGTGTCAAAAGCATCAGCAAGCCTGTTGAAGACTCTCTGTTCCTGAGATTCCCTCCTTATTTTCTGGTCCTCAGGTACATGGCAGAGAGCAGAAGACTTGTAATTTACCAGACTGGCCCAAAGCCAGCTGACTCAAGAAGGCTGTTTAAGCAGCGCTGTAACATTTACTTTTGTTCTGCACTAGTGCTTAGTACCATAGATTATAAATAGCATCTTGCCCTGTGACCAGCCTAACATGCATCTGGGAAGTCCCCAGGAGATTATTGTTAAGATCTCTAAAAACCTCTGCTATAGAAAGCATAAATTATTGCCTCTGCAGACAAGAGGAGTGGAGTTCAATGATTCTGTACAGCTGTTTTGGGATGGGCTCTGTATGACAAGTCTCAAGTCGAGGGGCAAAATAGCTGCTCTCCTGGAAAAGCGTTGCCTCTGTCCTACTGCAGTCTCTCTGAAATACATGTCTTCTGCTCTGGTATTCTTCTAAGATGGGTTGCAAACCAAGCCACAGTAGGATTTCTTTCAGGTGTGGCAGGCTTTAGCTAGGGATACAAATCTGGGGCAGGGAGACGTAGGGAGACATTTACCTTGCTGGGATCGATATGCACATAGCTAGCTTTGGGCTCCAAGCTTAGCCTTTACTCTGTCCTCTCACATTTCTCACTCGTGGATAACAGGGGACTGTCAGGCAAGGACATTGGGTAGATGTCCCTCAGCTGGGACAAGCCTCTCCTTTCCCCAGACCCACATGGAGAGATGCGAAGGAAAAGAGGACCTTTCCTCAGAGTAGAGCCTGGACTGGAACTATACCTGACTGTCCCCACCAGAGGATGTCCATTCTAGGCCTAAGTAATCCCCTGTTACCTTTGCTTTCTGCTTCTGCTGTCTGTGCTTCTGGGAAGCCCCATAGGGAGACAAGCCAGTTCTCCATGCTACGAGAATGTTCCTGCTCTGGCCTCAGCATGCTGCTGTTCTTGAAACCTGGAGCCCTAGTCCTATCTCTGGCCTCCATGAAGCCTGCTAAAAGACATTTTCCAGACTCATAGGTCCCTATTCCATTGCTCACTGACACTCAGTTGAAGGAAGAGCTTTGGGTAATTTAAGTGGAGACCTCTTTTATGAGAGCAGAAACCAAGTTGTGCATGCATATGCATTTTGGCATTTGTGACCTATGCCATGAGGATTAGTTAATGACCTGATTTATTCATTCACTGTGGTTATTTATTTGTTTATTTATTTTAGTTTTTAGGTTTTATTTATTAATACAGATATAGGTATAGGGTCCAGAAGAGGCAACTGAAGGCATTTCAAAATAGGTTACATATCTCTGGGCAGAGGCAATTTGTGTAGGCAAGAGCCAAGCATTTGTAAACTACAGATCTAAGGGGTTTCATGATGAGAGAGAGAGAGAAAGGTAGGCAGATCCCACCACTATTGCTGTGGGAGCAAGGAGTGTGGCACAGCTGGATTATCTGGAGGAGACTGAGTGGAATTTTCCTAAGATCGAGGCAGCATAATGTGCCAGGACAACAAATGACTGGAGGCAAATCATTCATTGTGCTAAGCAGCATAAAGCCAAGAAAACAGATGTCCTGGCTGGACCAAGGACAGAACAACACATTGTATTTAGCAATTTCATCAATAGGATAATGAATATTTTGTTCAGATTAGTGTAAGTTGAGGGAGTTTTATGTCCTAAAACATTATAACTGGATAAGCACGAAACCCCTCCAGTAGCAGTTGCCAAAGTACTTTTTCCCCCCAGACTTAAACATTAACAGCATGAAAAAATAAGACTTTAAATCTGAGATTTTTACCCAGTGTTATGCAGCTGACTCATACCCATACATTGCTGCTGACACCAGTGGGATCAAATGGATCTGAGTAAATTGAACAGACACCCCAGTAATTTTGTAGGGATGTAGAAAACACATTTAATGTTAATGCTGACTGGAACAAGACCATCCAGAAATGGTATTTTATGTATAAAAAGGTGTGTAATACCTGTGATAATGCTTTTACTCCACAAAGCCTATACACACGGATGTAGTCTGGCCCAGCACACTTACAGCCACACTAACAGTTATCAGATGGCACCTGCCTTTTGCTAGCCACCTCAATGGCACAGAAAGATTTTGTGAGGAGGTAGCTGGGGGTTTTCTTCAGGCTGCAGAGAGCAAACTGGTGGGTTATAAGGGCAAACAAAGTTATGTAGACATGGTCTAGGTCTCCAGTAAGGCCAGTAATAGGTCTGTTTGCCTCCCACCACAGGAAGTATTAATGAAACTCTTCATTAAAGGGGACATTCAAATCTTACATCTTCTGGGAAGAGTTTGGGGCAGACCAAATGCCATTTACCCACTAAAATAAGAAGAAAAAGTGCTCTACATAGATATTTTCCCAAAGGACCCCCTCTGCTACTGACATTCCACAAAGTACATGGAAAGTTGTGTTTTTGGTGTAGCACCTCATGCTTAAGTCCTTTGGTTTAGAACCCTCTCTACTCCTGTAGGGCCCAGCTCTCCAGTCATGGTACAGATGACTTTCCAAAGGGACAATGGAGCCTTTGTGCAGCCCTTTGAAATGAGCAAGAACTCCCAGAGTGGTGAGATATTAGAAGGTTTGGTCCTACATGTGAAGCTCTTGAAAAAAGCTTCCTAAGCAAATAGATTGTGAAATGACCTGTTGGATCCACCTAGACTATGCTTGTTGATGACATGCTTTCCTCTTGCAGCCCAAATCAGAAAGACTTTCCCTAAGAGAAGACTTAAACACTTCCTTCACCCCCATTTATTTAAAAGTAAGAAACAGCCACAAAGCTCCCCATTTTGTGAGCATTATTGCTGCCTTATCTTCTAGAAAGAATACGAAATAGAAATGCAAACCTGTGAAGCTTGCTTTTGTCTCGAGTAGATAGTTACTTCAGTATCAGTATCAGTATCACCAAGGTTGGAAGAGACCTCAAAGATCATCGAGTCCAACCTGTCACCGCAGACCTCATGACTAGACCATGGCACCAAGTGCCACGTCCAATTCCCTCTTGAACCCCTCCAGGGACGGTGACTTCACCACCTCCCTGGGCAGCCCATTCCAATGATGAATCACTCTCTCAGTGAAGAACTTTCTCCTCACCTCGAGCCTAAACTTCCCCTGGCGCAGCTTGTGTCCTCTTGTTCTGGTGCTGGTTGCTGGAGAGAAGAGATTAACCCCTTCCTGGCTACAACCACCTTTCAGGTAGTCGTAGAGAGCAATAAGGTCTCCCCTGAGCCTCCTCCTCTCCAAGCTAAACAATCCCAGCTCCCTCAGCCTCTCCTCATAGGGCTTGTGCTCAAGGCCTTGCACCAGCCCTGTTGCCCTTCAGTCACATCATGTCCTGACTGCAGCCATATCATCTATCTGAACACTGGCATGATAGCTTTGCTCTGTCTCTGATCAGAGTTGAATAAATATAAGGACATCAATCTCAAAATAAGAAAAATAAGAGGAAGAAATGCAAATGATCAAGTTTTTAGGAGGTAGATGAAGGAGGTAATGACGACTGAAGAACACTGCATTAATCAGTCACCATAATACTCCTCAAACTATCTTAGCAAGGTGTTAATTTTAATCTTCACAAGCTGAACCATTGCTGCAGGATGCATTTAACTTTCCACCTGTGATGGCGCAGTTCATGGAGTTAAAGATATTTCTGTTTATCCTTTCTGTGGAATCTTGCTTTGCATCCTCTGCTCTGTGCACTGCACAGTTTTCTGTGCTAGGGGGGGGAAAAGAAGAAGAAAAAAAAAGTGGAGAAAAAAATGTTTATATCATGAGCAGTTTTTTTCCACTTGAAAGGGAATCTTTGCCTCTTTCTTAACTTGATACATTTTATGAATCCCACCACCTCAACAGAGCATTCAGGCTTCAACAAAGGAGCTGCAGCTCTATTTCATCACCACAGAAATAGGCAACTTATTTAAATGCTTTCACTGTCCTGGAAAAGCTTGCTGATTGTTACTGCCTGAAGACATGTCAAATTGGGTTAACTGCTGTCTTGCTGTTGTTGTAAACTGCACTGTCTGATAATCAGACTCGTTCAGATAAGCCAGTCTGCTGAGCAGGCAAAAACATTGGGAAATCCCACTTCGTGACAGATTATAGCAAAGCAGGGCCTTGTTTCAAATTAAAGTCTCCAGATGGGATATTGGCAGCTGTAGAGGTTGTCACTGGCAATACCAAAGGTGGCATGATCATCAGTGTCATGCAACATTTTTTTCTGCCTGTATCAGGGGTTCCCAAGTGTGACTGAGAATCCCTCTTCTGCAAAGTGAGTGGTTGCCATCAGTATTTTGAAGATTAGAATCTGCTAATGGCAAGCCATTTTAATTCCCTCGCAGACAGATCAAAGCAGAGAGACTGTGCAAAAGCCCAAGTTCCAGTGGCCCAAAATAGCACAGATTTTAGGTTAGGATTAGAATCACTCTGACTGTTTGTTGCAGCTAATGTGTTTGGGGAGCTGATCCTTATTTTTTTTCTGCGTCATGCCTTGCTTGAGACTGAGTATTCAGGAGTACTTTGCTGCCATTTGAGATGCTCAGATAAGGGATCAGGGTTCCAGGAGAGCTTTCTTAGGTTTGTATAGTGTTAACCACACACCTCTGAAAATCATTCTGACATGCATGAGCCACAAAATGCAGGACAGTACGTGTGGAGCGTGTCGTTTTGAGGGGATTTGGAGTACAAAATGTGTAAAGACCTGGACCTACTTCTTCCACTCCATATTCTGTGATGACAAGATGGGACGTCACTTCCAAAAAAAAACCCACCACAAAACAGCCAAAACCACTTCAAACACAGCAACCCTAAAAGGCATCCTAAGCCACAAACCTGTGTCATTTCTTTGTGGTTAGGCAAGACAAAACTTTTCTAAGTAGGATCTGTCCATTTTTGTCAGGTGGAGCGTGTCTCCTTATGTCCTCTACTGTGAGTTGGGAAAAGATGGAGAGCAGCACCAGATTCATCTCCAGCCCATAAACATTTCTTCAGATGCTGCAGGTTTAGACAGGTGGAGGCAGTTCGGCCCCTCTCTTGCTCAGTGGACCTCTCCTAGGTCATCTTCCATTGCCCACAAGGCCTGCCGGGGTAGAGCCTGCCCAGACTTTTGAGACAAACCAAATCCATAACGTTTAGTAGTTTTGTCACTGCACTCAATGACCTGGCTGCTCCTGCAGCAGCGGGTCTAGCAGAGGACAGGCTAGATGGGCTGCAGTGGAATGGTACATCAACACCCCACCATATGCAGAGTTCTACTTTTACCTTCTGAAGCCATTCATCTTGTGTGTGACAAACATGAAATGTCTAGAGTAGGCTGTGAACGTAATGGAGAACTGCTCTGTGCCCATGGTGACCATGGCTTCCCAACCATCAGCCTTACAGGTGGTGAGCAGAGCTGGCAAACCTCTGCACTGGTTTCCATTTTCATATGGCTCAGTTGTCTGAGGCAGCTGCTAGTCCTGGTGTCCATAAAGCCCCATCTGTGCTGGTGTTCCCACACCTGATTCCCCCGTGCAATTACTCTGCTGCAGTTTGACACCTGAGGCCACAAACATCTCAATTACCTGCCTCTTCAGGACACCAAATTCTGGGTCCTAAAATACCTCCGGACTAGTTGCAACTCATACTTGGTAGCCAAGGACTTCTTTCCATGCAAGACATTACTGTAAAAGATTAAACTCCCACCTGCTGTGTTAAAACAGGAGGACTCCAGCCCTTTGGATTTCTTACAGATAAAACCCAGTGATAAACTCAGAATATTTCGGTGTACTAACACCTGTGAACAGGAATGTTCTTGCTGCCCCCTGCCACCAGCAATTTGACAAGGAACAAATTCAGATCATTGTCCCCAGGGAACAGAGGATTTTCCTCTGCAGTCTTTCTTTAGAAAGAAGCACTGAAAATTTTTGAAGATATATGTGGAGACAGATTGCAGAGTAAATGAGAGAATGAGAAAAACTGGGAGAAGTGACTGATTGCCTGGAAAGTTGAAACAGTCAGAAGATTTGGGTGACTGGTAGCATTGTTGGGTGTGCATGGGCAAGTATGTCTGCAAGTCTGTCAGAGGTTTTGCTTGTGCTGTGTGAAGACATTTGGCCTGCTGTCTCATTGCCATCTGGCTGGTCTAAGCTTTGCTGTGGTAATGTAGATCTAAGTTGGGTTAATCAAGATTTCATCCTGAGTATATATGGCTGACATGGTGTGCCACTAAGCGTCACTGCATCCAGTACAGTGAATACAGCTGATGTGGGATGGGTGCCAACTTCAATGATGGTGTCTGAAATGGGGGAAGATTGATTCCACAGTTTGAAAATATTATCTTAATCCTGAGACTTTGCTGATTAGTTCATAAAAGAGAGCTGTGTTCAGATTGTGTAGTGTAACATAGTGTAGTATGGCACACAAACTACAGGAATACTTCCCTCTGCACCTACTTGGGTTGTTCTCCTGGGGTTGGACCCTTGGGGCAATCAGCAGCACCCCGGAAAGGAATATCCCTAAGTAATGTGCAAGCACGACTAAGTGATTTGCCACATACAGGGAACAAACTTCATTCTGCTGGGTAGACCCTTTCTGATTTAGTCACTAGGGGGTATATTCCTTCTTTGTGTGAACACAGCACTCACATGCTGTTAACAGGAATTATGTATGTTCCAGAGGGACCTTGACAGGCTGGAGAGGTGGGCACAAGCCAACCTCATGAGCTTCAACAAGACCAAGGGCAGGCTCCTGCATCTGGGTCGAGGCAATCCCAGGCACAAATCCAGGCTGGGCAGGGACTGGCTGGAGAGCAGCCCTGAGGAGAGAGACTTGGGGGTGCTAGTGGACGAGAAGCTCAACATGAGCTCTCAGTGTGCACTTGCAGCCCAGAAAGCCAATCAGATCCTGGGCTGCATCAGGAGAAGTGTGGCCAGCAGGTGAAGGGAGGTGATTCTCCCCCTCTACTCAGCTCTGGTGAGACCCCACCTGGAGTACTGCGTCCAGTTCTGGAGCCCCTATTCCAAGAGGGATCTGGAGGTGCTGGAAGGTGTCCAGAGAAGGGCCATGAGGATGATCAGAGGGCTGGAGCACCTCTCCTATGAGGACAGACTGAAGGAGTTGGGGCTGTTTAGTCTGGAGAAGAGAAGGCTCCGAGGTGACCTCATTGTGGCCTTCAAGTATCTGAAGGGGGCCTACAAGAAGGCTGGGGAGGGACTTCTGAGGCTATCAGGTAGTGATAGGACTAGGGGGAATGGAATGAAGCTGGAGGTGGGGAGATTCAGGCTGGACATGAGGAGGAAGTTCTTCACCATGAGAGTGGTGAAGCCCTGGAATGGGTTATCCAGGGAGGTGGTTGAGGCCCTGTCCCTGGAAGTGTTTAAGCCCAGGCTGGCTGAGGCTCTGTCCAGCCTGATCTAGTGTAGAGTGTCCCTGCCCGTGGCAGGGGGGCTGGAACTAGATGATCCTTGTGGTCCCTCCCAACCCTGACTGATACTATGATACTACT
>CM026897.1:35472606-35562606 GCA_015227895.2 Colaptes auratus | reverse complement strand
ACAGCCAGCCCATTAGGATTGTTAAGCTGACTACTGAGTCAATTACGTACAGAATATTTTAAAATGCTACTCTCACAATGGCTTTGTGTCACCCACTGCCATGATGCAGCAGGCAATACCAGTAAATCTGTTGTGGTGGGGTGTTTTGTTTTGTTTTGTTTTGTTTTGTTTTGTTTTGTTTTGTTTTGTTTTGTTTTGTTTTTTAACATGAGATGTCCCTGGAATTTAGGAGAGATTCTGACCTTGACAAAATCTAATCTAACTCCGCAGGTTTTCATGACATCATTCTGAAATGGTCTGTCTACAGTGGAATGAAAAATATTTTTTTGAAGATGGATGTCAGGCCCTAGAAATGAAGCTCTTGTTTGTTAAGGTGCAACTCCTTCCAGCACAGGAGATCTGTACAACTGCACTGCCGTGAAAAGCAGCTTGAGAGGCAGCAAATCAGTAGTGTTTCTGTGCCTAAGAGAAATTAAACAAAAGAGGAATTCTGAAAGCAATGCAGAAAGTATTTTTTAAATTAATAGAAGCTCAGATTATATTCTAATTTACATCACCCAGCCCTTGAGATCACTAAGAAGAATCTTGAATATACATTTCTAGTTTGGATTTTTGCACCTCTTGAAATGGTCAAAGAGCAGTGAAGCCACTGTGACTCCCCTCTCCCCTAAACTCATGAAACCAATGGCCAGGCAGTACTTTTTCACACAGCACATGGCCAGAACTCATGCTCACGGGATGTTTTATGGCCTAGATGCATGAAACGTAGAAAAACCCCAAACCCCTAATAAGGCAGGAGAGGTGCTGTTGACATCCATGGCCTAGGTGTGACACAAAAGCTCATTTGGCTCTGGGACTTCAAAATCCAGGAGCATATTCATGGTTATGTTTCCTAAATGGTTCAGAATATCTTTTTTTTTCCCTGCAAAAGATTATGTTTTAAATGAAAACTTTTTATTAAGAAAACAATTGTTGTAACCCCAAATCCTTTGGCCAGAAAGCCACCAAATGCCCAAGTAGTCTTTCTCCATGGATATGCCTATCATGACATCTTTGGAGAGAGCTCTTGCAGACTATTCTAGATCTGAATGTTTTCCCAGTCTCTGTGTTACCCTGATTAGTACCATTCTTTCTCTCTCCCTCTAATTGCCTATCTAGACAAATTTTCCATGGACCCAAAATGGCACTCTCCTGTTTGGCTTCTATGGGATTTAGACCTCTGCAAACACTTAAAGGGTGAAGTCTTAGATGTAATTGGCCTTTTACTGGCAGAAATTATTTTCCAAAGTGATTTTTAGTCTGATACAATTCCTTCCAAGGGGCAGGGAGGATCTCTTTAGGTTTTGGCATAGTTAAATTTCCCTTTAGCAGGAATCTGTAGGAGGCATTTCCAAAGCTAAATGGTAGATTATACCACAGTTGCATTGGCAGGTGAATAAAAGAGTTTGGTTGGCATTGTTTTCTGTTTTTCAATGATCTTTGCTGAACTTAATTACCTGTAAATTATACAAGGCCAGGGCAGGTTGGACAATAGAAAGGAAACAGAGTAAATATACATACACTTCTCTGTTAGCAATCACAATAGTGATCAAGCAACCTGATTATTTTTTACTTGGCATCAGGCAGCAGCTTTCATTTTAAATTCTCTTGTTTCTTTTCATCATATCTCTGTGACTCAGACCTATTGCATAACCTTTCTATTCAGCTGTTGACAATAAGACTTCAGAGCCAGGGAGGGCAAAGAAAGGGCAGTGCTTGCTGTGCTCAGCAGAGAAGGACCCTCTCCTAATGATGCTAGGCAATGGCACAGTTTTTACTGCCCATGGGGAGTGGGACAGGGCAGGCAGCATTGTCGGATGCTCTGGCTCCTTGTTGATTCCAAAATACGTCTCCTTCCCACATGAGCTCCCCCAAACTCTAGCAGAGAAATATGACTGCCACCACTCCTATAATAAATTACCTCTATTCTCCCTGTACCCATTCCCTACTGACTTAGAGCTGTCAGATTTGCCACAGTATTTCCTGCTTACCACAAAACCTGAAAAAGTCCACTGATCTGATCTCAGTGTCTGAAATAACCAGTTCTAAACAATGGAGCATTAAACATTTACAGAGATCACAAGGACTTGGAAATTCATGCCTTCTCTTGCTGGAGAGTTGGGAGCCTTCCTGCCATCACACTTGATTAATGTAAGGCATTTATTTCAAATCCTGGCTGGGTGTAAGCCCTGGACTCACACTGCCCTAACTTATAGGAGGACTGGTTTATATGACTTCTAGAGGTCTTGAATTTTCCCACATACCTCCTCCTCCCTCATGTGTCTACTAAGAGTTCCTTGGTACTCAAACAGTTTTAATCTTGGGAGAATATGAAGATACATGGAAAATATTCATACTGATGGATGACTTTTCCTGAAGGTGTGGCATAAATACAGTGCATATCACTCTGTGATGGTGTCATTGTAGTATTGGCTGTCATTTGGCCAGAGCAGTGAATCACCTGGCCAGTGCATGCAGGTGAGCTGTGTGTACTAGTATTCTTCATTTTCCTCTGTGCAGTCCCTGCTGGTGCAGTCTGTGAGCCCCAGTTCCATGCTCCTCTAAAACCTGCTGCAGGAAGACACTGGACCTTGGAGGAGTCTAGGGAGAAAAGAGCAAAAAAGAAACAAAATTACTGCTTCAGAGCAGACAGTGCTGATGGAAGTGCTTAGCTCTATCTCAGCAGATCAGTCTAGTGGTTCGCAGATGGAATGAGCACCTGCTTTACCACTGCATGCTGTGCCTGCGGAGGTGTTTGTGTTTGAGTTTGCAGGGACTTGTCTGGGGCATCTCCTACGTGGGGGACTGCCCAGGGCAGAGAGTTTGGCGCGTAGCTTCATGAAGAACATGGAGTGTATAACATCATGAGGAGCATTGTCCAGGTTTTTTTTTGACTCAAAATCAGCAGTCCAAATGCAGAGCTGTGCAGTGAGGTCAGGGAACTGGCTGGTAGCACTCTCAGATGCTGCAAAAGCCTGGTTTGACTGCATCTGGCCCATCTAGTACTGCCCCTCTGTTTTCTGCTTGAGTCACCTACACCAGCAGCAATTTGGCAGTGTCTTTGCTCCCATTGGTAGCTGGGGGCTGCATATGGTCCCCTCACACCTGCAGCACCCTGGGCAGGTGGTTGTCCTTGGCC
This sequence comes from Colaptes auratus, assembly GCA_015227895.2. NCBI lineage: Eukaryota > Metazoa > Chordata > Aves > Piciformes > Picidae > Colaptes > Colaptes auratus. Next base: position 35,559,428 of record CM026897.1, on the reverse strand, counting down.
AAGAAAAGTGGCATTCTTAGATATCTGGTTTCCTTCCAGGGTGACCCCTTTTCCATTGACATGAGGGTAATGTGCCCTTGAGGAACATTCATTTTAAAATGCACTGGCCCTGCAAAGTTCTCCATGGCTGGCTAACACTTGGCTCCCCTCCAACAAACACAGTGAGATGGAAGTGGTGTTGATGGACTTCTTCCTGTATATCTTTAAATATTCTGTCCCTTTAACAAGTGAGAAAAGGAGAAAAGGATTGTGATGCAATATGAGGAAGGTGGAGTGGACGGCCAGAGATGGAAATAGAGGTCTTGGAGAAAACTATATGTGCGCTATCAAAACAGAGATCGTACTGTTTATGGAAAAGAGCTATGGAAACCCAGCATGAATGCAGTGAACCAGATGCTCAGCCTGCCATTACTCCATGCCAGCCTGGGCGTACATGACAGCTGGAGCTCCAGTGTTGTAGGGAGTCCAAGGGCTGACACATGCACAGACTGTGCAAGGCATCTTCACTTGGTGGTGTTGCTGATCATGCTCCAACTGAAGATCAAATATCTTGAATTATTGCAGAGTACTGCCTTGACACTGACAACTTTATCTTTGTGGTTTATTGTAGGTACTGCACTCACCCACTGACAATGCCAAGCTGAATTCAGTGCGCTGCCTCACCTCTTGCAGAAATCTAGGTATGTTGGTAGTTCTGATTAGTAAGTGATAGGAGAGTTAGTCTAGCAACTATATATAACTGCTGAGAGGGCAGCTTCAGGATACACTAGGGGATGGTCCTATTGTTTCTGTCATGCTGGAGGTTCTTTTCTTCAGTTCCACCTTCTCTGTAAGCATGAGAATCCTTAGCAGTCATGAGCATGACTATGACATGCCAAAATCACGTTTGTTTTGAAATTACCACAGTGAAAATCGTTCAATCTCCTTCATTTACTTTTCAGTAACTGTGGTTGTGTTTTTAAAAACTTCAGGCATTCTGAGAGCATGTTTGGAACGTTTTTTCTTCTCTCTCACCCCTCCCTTTAGAAGAAATGTAAATACAATAACTTTATCTCTAACTGTAGAATATGGTGCTTTTCTCGATATACCAAACCACTGCAAAGACCTGTGGCCAGACTGGGAGACACAGGAACACCAATTTTCATATGCTATACTTTGAAGGGTACCACCAAGTGTACTTAAGACTAGATTCCTTGCCCCTCCAGATGACAAGCTGAAGACTTCACCTTAGGTGAAACCAGAAGCCAATGTGCAAAACATACAGATAACAACTCTGAGGTATGATGAAACCTACAGCCAGGAGGACACCTGGGTATGACCTCATTTTGGTACCATCCTTGCCCAGGTAAGCAATGGACAGGCTGCTCTGCAAGTCCTCAGGTGTTTCCCTTTAATTTCAAAGACAGGTGCAGGTGTACCCATTTCACCTAAATAGAGTAGAGTATTTAACTCATAAAGATCAGTCAGCTAAAAAAAACAACAACTCAGTAGTGAGGTGATGGGGTGGAGACAGACACTATACCTGAAGTAAGAATAATTTATTAAGCAAGTATTTCATACTCTTTCTAACCATGAGGAGAATGACTGGCTGTGCTGTAGGGGAGTTTTGCAGGGAGCATGCCCGGTTTTTATGGTGGTCCAGCACCAAAAGAATGCCAGGGAAAGTCTGGTCTTCCAGTACATACTTTTTCTACTTGACTTGAAGCACAACAATCTTAGCAGACGTGGAGCAGAGGTGGTAGTGGTGTGGGGTGACATAGTCAAAGTCTTTTCCTGGAAGTGGGTCTGAGGACAGCTATAAACTATATGCTGTGATATGTCGATTCTAAATAAACCCAGTCTATGTGTGTAAAGTTACAAGAAGGTGTTGAAAAGCAAATGCCAACATCTGTGCTCTAAAGTGTTGCATGTCAGTAGAGACCTTGCAAACTACCCTCTCATGTGCAGTCACTGTGCTGGGATCTGAAGTCAAAGCAAGATGATATATGTGTGTATAATAAAAGAAGTCATCTCTCACTGCCTTGGTGACCCCAGGGCCCCAGCTGGCAGGCTGTGCAGCTGGGAGGGAGGCTGCCCAGGGTAATGCAGGGCAGCACAGTACTAGTCACTTTGAAAAGAGGTGCTTTGCCTACTGCCATCGAAACACACTGTTTCCTGCAGTGAAGCATCAGGGATCCTTTCTGCTGGTTACTGCCACATTAAGCCTTGTCCCTGAGCCTGCAGTGTCAGACTGTCATTCTCCAAACCCTGTGTTTACAGTCTCCTTTGTGTGAGCACTTGAAACCTCAGGGCAAAAGCAGCTAGTGTGAGAGTGATATGAAGACTTGCTGTCAGAAATAAAATAGAACCTCCACTGCATACTTAGCACAATCTTCTTGACTCCCTTGCCTTGAGACCTTCTCAAACAAGTTTTGCAGCTTCATCCTGTTCACTTTTCTTTGGTGGTTGCAAGATAAGAATAATGAATTCTTTTATTTCCAGTGCACACTAGCACTAGTTCAAGGAAATTAGAAAGTAGAACACATTTTGAGACTGAGGAACTCTAGCAAAGCACTCAAGGTAGAAAGTTAATATGAAACACATGTGCAGTCCTGCTGAAATAAAATGAAACTTACTAAAAACTTTTCTGAAGCACAGCCAGCTGATCTGCCCAGGTACACCATGCAAAGGCAATGGGAATTACTCATATGCTTAGAATTAAGTGGTGTGCTTCTATCTTTGGGTGGATTAGGGTCTATATGCTCTATCTGCAGAAAAGTGATTTTGGAAACAGCTTGCACAAATGTTCTGTGCCTTCTCCAGGTGCTCTCACTCATGGACATTTATCTGGATAATTGCTTATGCAAATGCCTGGGCTTTGTGCATGGACAACAGGTAAGTTTTATCTATTTCCAACTTAAAATGGGCCTTCACGTAGAATTCTAATTTCCTAGATCCTATTTTCCTTATGTAGTAAGCCTGCTTCTGTATTTCTGAAGCAGTAGTTAATGCCAAAGCACAATACACGCTGGTAGGAGGTAGAATAGCATAGAATAGCATAGCATAGCATAGCATAGCATAGCATAGCATAGCATAGCATAGCATAGAATAGAATAGAATAGAATAGAATAGAATAGAATAGAATAGAATAGAATACACCAGAGCAAAAAAATATAATCATGAAACAAAATGAGATATCTATCAAGTAGTGAATATATCCTTGGATTATTTTCTTTCTTATATTTAATTTATAAATATTAATATAATTTTAATTTATTTCTTTCATTCTGCTCCTAGAAGATATTCACCATTCCCTGCTAAATATACTCACAAGATGTTACTCTGCCCGATATACCATCCTCAGTTGACTGAATGACAGCTTAGTCCTTGTGGCATGGATCCTGGCTCATTGTGCTGTTGACACAGTCTTCAAGCACCATTAAATGCCATAGGCCATATACTGGCATTGGGAAAAACAGAGAAAAATGGTATCAGTACAATTTAATCTCTGAGGTAGCATATATCACGCAACCGCCTCCCCAGGTGTCAGTGTTTGGAAGAATTATAGAATTGAAAGGATTAAGGCTGATAGCTCTGAGCTCTGTACCTTCTTGGGCTTCATGGGGTTAAAGGACTTCTCACTTTTGTGGGCGGAAGCCTCTTCTCTTTGGATGTGATTGGGAAAATATTCAGTATGTCTGGCTGTGGACAGTCAGTGGAAACAGGTATGCCTGTCTACGGGTTTGCCTGTCCTAGCTCCTCATTGACAAGGCTAGATGGCCCCATCTGGAGTGCTCTGCTTGTTCCAGGCAATTGAAAAAGGAGCATGACTGGGCCTGAGCACACTCTCCCTTTCTAGGGATTTCCGAGGTTTCAGTTTCATTAGCCATGAGAGGAAATTTTTATGTCTATGACACAAAGCAATTGGGTTAGTCTGGAAAATGTTAGAGCCTCTGTTTTATCTCACCTTCTGCCCATATTTTGTTGTTCTCTTTATACAGAAAAACTGGAATTAAAAGAGAAAAATAACTAATTACTGTAATGGCATAGAGCTTACATAAACCTGTTGGAGTCACCATCCCTGGATGGTGTTCAAGATGGGATTGGACGTGGCACTTGTTGCCATGGTTTAGTAGTCATGAGGTCTTGGGTGACAGGTTGGGCTTGATGATCTTTGAGGTCTCTTCCAACCTTATTGATTCTGTGATTCTAAATCCAGGCAGCTGAGAGCTGAGGAGGAAATTCTGTTGTTGAAGTGATTTGGACTAGATAAAATGGCAAATGGACAACTTCTGGTCAGATGGCCTTCATTACAGTGTATTTCACAGTGCAAATCAATTTTATTGTTGCTCCCTGTTGTACAGGTTGGAGGTCTAGTCCATTCTCCCAGGAGATGGAGATACGGAATTAAGAAAGGTAAAAGAAAAGGTGAAGATATGGCCATACTGATGTCACCTCATGAACACTGAATCCTAAACAGCTCTTCAGCTGTCCAGAGAAGGGCCATGAGTATGACTGGAGGGCTGGAGCATCTCCATTGGAGTGCAGCCACTCGTGCTCTCAATGCAATGAGGATCAGCCCTGTGGAGCCAAATTCTCATACAACCTTTTCAGATCCTGCAACTGCAGTGCACCGAGGCAGGACCTGAGCACCACGCTGCATGGACTCGTATGTCCTCCCCATCCCCTGAGCCAGTTTTTTGTCTCCGAGCCCAGAGAGTGGTAGCAAATGGTGCCACATCCAGCTGGCAGCCAGTCACTAGTGGTGTCCCCCAGGCATCAGTGTAGGGCCCCATCCTGTTCAATATCTGGACAAGGGGGTTGAGTCCATCATCAGTAAATTTGCAGATTTGCAGCACCCAAGCTGGGGGCATGTGTTGATCTGTTAGAGGATAGAAGAGCTTTGCAGAGGGACCTTGACAGGCTAGACAGATGGGCAGAGTCCAATGGCATAAGATTTAACACATGTGAGTGATAGGTTCTACACACTGGCCACAACAACCCCATGCAGTGCTACAGGTTGGGGTCACAGTGGCTGGAGAGCGCCCAGGCAGAAAGGGACCTGGGGGGTACTGGTTGATAGTAGGCTTAACATGAGCCTGCAGTGTGCCTGGGTGGCCAAAAAGGCCAATGGCATCCCGGCATGCATCAGGAACAGCAAGGCCAGCAGGAGCAAGGAAGTCATTGTGCCCCTGTACTCAGCACTGGTTAGGCCACAGCTTGAGTCCAGTGTCCAGTTCTGGGCCCCTCAATTTAGGAAAGATGTTGAGTTGCTGGAACATGTTCAGAGAAGGGAGAGGCCTTGAGCACAAGCCCTGTGAGGAGAGGCTGAGGGAGCTGGGGTTGCTTAGCATGAGGAAGAAGAGACTCAGGGGAGACCTTATTGCTGTCTACAACTACCTGTTGTAGTCAGGTGGTTGTTGGTCTTTTTCTCCTAGGCAACCAGCACCAAAAGACCAAGAGGACACAGTCTCAAGCTGTGCCAGGGGAGGTTTAGGCTGGATGTTCAGAAGAAATTCTTCAAAGAATAAGTCTCTGGCTGTTGGAATGGGCTGCCCAGGGAGGTGGTGGACTCACCATCACTGGATGAGGCACTTGGAGCCATGATTTAGTTGTTTAGTTGATTAGATTGTGTTGAGTGATATGTTGGACTTGATGGTCTGGAAGGTCTTTTCCAACCTTGTCTATTCTATTCTATTCTATTCTATTCTATTCTATTCTATTCTATTCTATTCTATTCTATTCTATTCTATTCTATTCTATTCTATTCTATCTATTCCAGATTGCTAGCACTGAAATTAGATTAAAAAATCTCTTGCTTTAAAAGACAGGAATGAAGTTAGTGACCTTTTCCTCAAAACAGCAGGCTGAGTTATTAATTTTATGTGCAAATATTTATTATCCACTGCTAATTGGGGATTGGGTCAAAGAAAGCAAATGTGAAAGGCAATGAATGCCTGTAATCACCTGTAGTTTCAACATAATTTTCTCTTGCAATGTAGGCAAGTTCTTCTATGAGTAGGTAAAGGCAAGTAGTAACAAAGACATTTTGTTGAAGAGATTATTACAAACAAGTCTGGAATCTTGTGGGAGCAACACAGTAGTTGCAAATTGCAAAAGAAAAGCCCCTAGAAATCAGAAGCTTCTAGTTATTTCTTCCATATTTACACTTGCACACAGTGAAATAACTACAGTCCAGCACCACAAAACTTTACTTTCTAGTTTGGCTTAGGGTGTCAACCTTTTGCCAATTAATTTACTAAATTTTCAAGTGCATGTTGAGTATCATAATGAGTATACATTTTTCATATATACTCTTGACCGTTGAGTGCATCCACAATTTTCTTTGGTTTATGATCTTGTTTGATCATCAGCACCTTCAGCTGTCTGAAGGCTGATGAGGAAATGATGCTAGACACACCACAGTCATGGCATTTTGGTCCTACTTCAGAGATGTTCTCTGTTGCAAGGTGGATGCCACCAATGTAAGTAATGCTGCTAGAGAAAGGCAAATTAACTATATAATACATAATAAAAGGAGGTATTAAACTCATTAATTCATGAATGCCTGAGAATTAGCAGTGCCATAAAAGCAGAGGTGCTGATTCAAGGAAGGCTGTGGATGAGAGACAAGTAGCATCCAGGAAAGCCTTCCAGCTTTGTTGGTATCAAAATACTGTCAAAAGATAACTTGTTCAAAAGTGGTCCAGTTTTTAAAACTTGCTTAAACATTTCACTGTGTCCTTTCCAGATGCAAAGACAGCAAGTCTCCACTTACCACGTGTTGCAATAGGAGTTATGTACTAAGTTATTGTCTGGAACTGAGCAGTAGAAGCCTAAATGCTTTCAATGTGTGTTTTAAATAAAATGTAGTCATCCTGAACATTTGACCAGCTTTTGAAACCCAAGGACAAACTTCAATTTCGGTTGAATACCTTTGTGGGAGTGCTTGATGTCTTCACAGCTCTAAAGAGATAACTAACAGATCCTCAAGCCTAAAAAGAAAAATGAAACCAAAGTGAAAGAATGCCTAAATGCTCTTGGAATAATTTATTTCAATAACTCCAGTCAATTTCCAGGACAACCAGAAATTACTTAAGAACTCCTCATCCTGGCAATGGTAGAATCTCCCCTCAGCTGATGTATGATCGTGGGGGGATGGGGAGGTGGGGAATGGGGGGGAAAGAAAGAAAGAAAGAAAGAAGGGAAGAAGGAATTTTTTTAATGCTTTAGTGCACAAGAAGAAACTGGGTCAGCATGAGACTACTGGTCTGCCCTACAATGAACTGTGAAGTATTCCTGACCTCTATGATATTCGGACATTACTGAAATGAAGACTCTGCTGATACATACATCTTTTCCCTCCAGAAATGCATTTTATAAGAAAATAAATTATTTTCCCTATTATGTTGTCATCTAGATAGTGAAAGAAGGTGTTTAAGTAGCCAATTTTGTATCCATGATCCACTGCCATCAACTTCCTCTACCTCTAGTCATCTTCTTCACAGTGGGTAATTACTTGTTCCACAGCTTTGTTGAATTTCATACGCTGGAATCAATCTAGAAGCAAAACTTCTACACCATAAGAAATTTCAGCACATTAGTCCTACCCTTTGCCTGTGCTCAACATCAAATCTCACAAGGCTGGCATCTACTAGAAAATTAAGTTCTTCATGTACTTAATTTTGGAAATGCTAAGAACACCTTTAAATGAAATATTCTATTTAGAGAAGTCCCCTATGCATTATTTTGAATAAAGTAAGACATCTCAGTCTGACCTGTTTATCTTTAAACTTTTAGTTAAAGACTTCACAGTATCACAGTATCACAGTATCACAGATTCACTAAGGTTGGAAGAGACCTCGAAGGTCATCGAGTCCAACCTGTCACCACAGACCTCGTGACTAGACCATGGCACCAAGTGCCACGTCCAATCCCCTCTTGAACACCTCCAGGGACGGTGACTCCACCACCTCCCTGGGCAGCCCATTCCAATGGAGAATGACTCTCTCCATGAAGAACTTTCTCCTCACCTCGAGCCTAAACTTCCCCTGGCACAGCTTGAGACTGTGTCCCCTTGTTCTGGTGCTGGTTGCTAGAGAGGAGACCAACCCCCTTCTTGGCTACAACCACCCTTCAGTTGTAGAGAGCAATGAGGTCTCCCCTGAGCCTCCTCTTCTCCAGGCTAAGCAACCCCAGCTCCCTCAGCCTCTCCTCACAGAGCTTGTGCTCAAGGCCTCTCCCCAGCCTTGTTGCCCTTCTCTGGACAGGTTCAAGTGTCTCGAAGTCCTTCCTAAACTGAGGGGCCCAGAACTGGACATAGGACTCAAGGTGTGGCCTAACCAATGCAGAGTACAGGGGCACAATGACCTCCCTGCTTCTGCTGGTCACCCTACTCCTAATGCAGGCCAGGATGCCGTTGACCCTCCTGGCCACCTGGGCACACTGCTGGCTCATGTTTAGGCAGCTGTCAATCAGCACCCCCAGGTCCCTTTCTGTTTGGCAGCTCTCCAGCCACTCCGACCCCAGCCTGTAGCTCTGCATGGGGTTGTTGTGGCCAAAGTGCAGCACCCGGCACTTGGACTTGTTGAATGCCATCCCGTTGGACTCCACCCATCTGTCCAGTCAGTCGAGGTCCCTCTGCAGAGGGACCCTCAGCAGACTTAAGTCATACAGGCTTATCATATAAAAGGCATCACTGATTTTTTTCATTGAAAACTTTAAGCAGTGGTTAAATAATTTCTCTGTTGTCTTTTTAATTTATCAGATCACTGTTTTATGAAGTTAAAAAAAAAACACCTGGAAAATTTCCAGCCAGAGTTACTGGATGTAGCGTTCGTGTTGCAGTGTCCATCTCCTTTGAGGTCAGCAGGCCAGTTATTTATCAGCAGGGATGTGTGACAATGAATATGCCCTTATGTAAGTAAAAAATTTCAACTATTTCAAAATCAGCAAAGTTTATTTAGTATAGACTTGAAAGCCAAAGCTAACAAAACTAAGCAGAATATAACCCTGCAAAACCTATGATGACTATGATAAACATTGCTAGCCTGGCATGTCTACAACAGTGGCTGCAAAGGATTTGCTGAATGAAGGAGCCTTAAATAGCACAGAAGCCTGGCACAGCTTTCAGGAAAGCCCATTGCAGGCTGTTTCTGCAGTCCTGCATGTTGGGAACCACTTGGCTGCATCCAGCTGGAATGAGCTGCTACACTCAGAGCAGCTTTTCAGGGCTCCCTCTCTGCTGCAGTGGGAAATAGGGCATATATGCTCTCTATGGCTGAAGTGTCAGCACTCTTCAGTAAGTTCAAGTCTTAGCGTGAAAAATGGTAGATAACCCAGTAGTGCCTGTCAATGAACTGCCTGATTCAGTTGCCCTTATGCCAGGGAATTCATGCATGGGCCAAAAGCTTGTTGCTGATGATTGTTTGGCTAAACTGAAGCATAATTTGGACCTGTAAAATATTCTGCTAAAATGATGTTTTAATCAATATAGATTAAGATGTCTAAAGCAAGGGAAAGCACATTTGCATTAGTAGGAAATTAAAAGACCCCTCAGAAATGCATACTTTCAGGGAGGTATTGTAACTGCTGTGGAATGATCCTATAGAATTATAGAGTGCTTTGGGTTGGAAGGAACGTTTAAGGGTCACCTAGTCCAAACCCCCTGCAGTTAGCAGGAATGTCCCCAACTAGATCAGGTTGCTCACAGACACATCAAGCCTGCCCTTGACTGTCTCCAAGGGTGGGGCTTCCACCACATCCCTGGTCAACTTGTTCCAGTGTTCCACCACCCTCATAATGAAGAACTTCTTCCTAATGTCTAATCTAAATCTACTCTTCTGGAGTTCAAAACCATTGTCCTATTGCTACACACCCTTGTAAACAATCACACTATAATGACACTGTAGATATAATATAGTAACACCAAACCTCACTGTTCCAGCGTTGATAGCAGCTTGAGCCCACAAGCCAGAGAATGGGCATCTCCCAGGACACAATCTTACAGTCACACCAAAAGTACTCCATGAAGATGAGATGAAGGAAAGGCAGAGCAGTGTGAAGTTATGAACGCCAGGTCTGTGCCCCATCAACTCATCCCACAATACAAGTCTCATGCACATGAGATGTGAGGACACAAAGAGCATTTCTACCTGCTGATGGTTTCGCAGAGCACAGTGGTAATACTACTCTCATGTCCTGCACCATCCTCATCAGGCTGTAGAGCAGACCAGCCCTGAGCTGCTCTCAAGCTTGCAAGGACAAGTTACTCTTTCACCTTTTTTTTTTTGAGCAAAGGTGTGTGGATAAAACAAGTCTGTACCACTTTCAGAGCTCCACAGCTCTGTGAAGGTGATTGATCTGAAGTAGAAGGCCAGCCAAACAGGTTTAGCACCTCAGACTTCAGGGCCAGTGACCACTAGCTATTCCTAGACAGACACAACCATGAATGCCCTCACAGATCTCAGGACTAAAAATTTTTGGTTGTGTATTTCCCCCAGTGTTTATTCTTCTGCACAGTGAAGAAATCTGTACCATGCTGTGTATTGAGTGCTATGAATGAGAGGAGCAGGAAAGGTGTTGTAAGCAAACGTCTTGTGCTCACAGCTTTATACCCAGGCCTGATGTTCTACTTGTTTGCCTGAGACTGGTCTTTTCCTTGCTCTTCACGAGGCTGCTTGCTTCATGTCTGTAGGATGGAAACTCTCCTCTTAAACCAGATTGTTATGGTGTGGCAACAAGTGATCCCCCTATCTCAGTCCCTAAGCTATGGCTAGAGGGGTGTGTGTGTGTAGTACCCACGCTGCTTTGTTGGGATTCAGTATTGCAGTTCTGTATTTTTTTCAGGCTGTCCCCCATTGATCTTGCTCCCATATACCAGAATGGGCTTCTGGGGAAGGATATACAAAATTCATATTAGTCAAGGCTGAATGTCAGGCTTTTCGTTACAAGACTAGAAATAAATTACAAAGACAAGACAACGTGAATAATAGCATTCCAGATGGACACTGGGTAGCTTCCTAGTGCTCTGCTATGTAAGAGCATCCAAACATGAAGCCCAGGGACAAGGGTACAGCAGCAGCCGAGTGTTTGCTTCTCTTTCTGGAGGTAAAAGCTGAGTGAGCTTTGTGTGCCACATCCCTCCCAGGTACAGCATGTATCAGCCTAAAGGGATGTGGTCCGTATTTTGCTGTTGCAGTCCCATATACTCTCCCTTTTTTTAAAATAAACATTTCCCTCTCTTCTCATGAACTACTGCTTCACTGCAAAATTTCATTCCCTGGGACTGAGGTACTAATGCAAATGTTGCAGACAGCTCCATGAAGAAGTAGGCTGCTTGAGTGATTAAGGATTCCTGTCTCTTTAGTTACTGCTGCCCAATATGGGCCATTTAATGTTGTACAAAACCACTTTACTATGGATGTGTTATATGAAAGCTGTGATCTATGGTGTGTTACTTGCCTCCTGGAGAGACCACAAAAGGTACCCCAACAATTCAGTTTGGAGAGGAGAAGGCTCCAAGAAAAACTTTCCAGTATCTGAAGGGGACCCACAGGAAAGCTGGTGAGGGACTTATGAGGGTGTTGGGTAGTGACAGGACTATGGGGAATGGATCCAAACTAAAGGAGGGGAGATTTAGATTAGATATTAGGAAGAAGTTCTTCACCATGAGGGTGATGATACCTTGGAACTGTTTGTTCAGGGAAGTAATAGAAGCCCCACCCCTGGATGTTTTTAAGGCCAGACTGGATGTGGCTCTGGGCAGCCTGATCTAGTGGAGGGTGTCCCTGCTCATGGCAGGGATTTTGGAACTAGGTGATCCTTGGGGTCACTTCCAACCCTGGCAATTCTGTAATATGGTGCAAATTATGGAAGTTTATGTTACTTATGGATGGATTTCAGGTCTTGTCAAACAAAGGTAACAATGTTGTTTGACATAATTATGGATCTGGTTGACATAGGTAACTATTTATAAAATAGTTGACATTTTCAAGGAATCTTTCATAACGAATTGATTAAAATACTTTATGCAATTTATGAGGAGCATGCCAGATGGATTAAAAATCAACTTACTGATGTGTTTCAAAATGCATTTGTCACTGAGGATGTGTCAAAGAGCTTGCATAGGGGAGATTCTGGTGAGGCTCTTCGTGCACCAGTTCTGTGTTATCATCAAGTGTTTTATAATCCATATACAGATAAAATCTTGTCACAAAGTCATCATATTATGAAGATCAGCAAAAAGTCTAGGTACTGGCATCGTGAGGAACACATTGGGTTATTTAACTGCACACATAGATCATTCTTGCAGGATGAATTAGTCTGGATTGAGGCTGGTATGACTTCCTTTATCTGTTGTGTGCGTCTGCATTTAAATCAACAGCATCACTGTGGGCACAAATAAGTTATATGGGAAGGCAAGAGACCTGCCGAGGTGGTTTTTACTTCAATGTGGTCAAACCACTTCCCTAAAGAATGGTTGTCAGCCCCTCCAACAGGTACACCTGCAGGGCCATCTCTTCATCATATCAGTCACAGTGTGGTCTAAATTGAATTTGTTTTTGTGTACTTTTTTTTCCCCTTTTACTGAAAAAAAGAAATAAAAATGAAATAAAGAAATAAAATGAGCAGAAAATATCTTAATGTTTCATTGTATGTTCTTTGCTAAATATAGTATCAGTTACAGTGCATGCTGCCCCTGACTTTTGCATGATTACACCTGCGTGGTTTTGAGGCGTGTGGAATGAAGTCCCACTCCCTGGCACTGTGAGGGCAGTAATCCAGGTCCCCTCTCAGGTTCAGTCCCATGATAAGAGTAACTGCAACAACTTATTTCTAACTGTGATGGAGTCATCACTGCTATTCCCAGTGGCATTTCAGTCTAAACAATTAATTTGCACTTGTTGCTTCTGCATGTCAAATTATTCCCCTTAGTATCTGTGGGTGGAAAATACCTCATGCAAAAGGAAAACTTTACTCTCCAAAAAACTGCTGCTAAGTAGTTTTCAGAATGATTAAAGAGCAGCAGGTTGTCACTTTTTTCCTTTGCTAGAGGTTCCTTATTAAAACTTGGATGAACGGGCAAAGGACGAATCCCTACTGTAACAGACACATATGTGCACTTAAAAGCATTCACAGAATCATGGATATATTCAGGTTGGAAAAGACCCTCAGGATCACCAAGTCCAACTGATAAACCTACTCTACAAAGTTCACCCCTAAACTGTATCCCCAAGAACCACATCCAAATGACCTTCAAACACATCCAGGGCTGGTGACTCAACCACCTGCCCAGAGCCCATTCCAATGCCTGACCACTCTTGCCATGAAAAAAATTTTCCTAATGTCCAGTCTAAATCTACCCAGTTGCAGCTTGAGGCCATTCCCTCATGGTCTATCACTGATTACCTGGGAGAAGAGACCAGCACCAGCCTCTCCACAATGTCCTTTCAGGTAGTTGTACACAGCAATGAGGCCTCCCCTCAGCCTCCTCTTTTCCAAACTAAACAGCCCCAGCTCACTCAGTCACTCTTCACAAGATTTATTCTCCAGGCCCTTCCCCTGCTTCAGTGCCTTCCTCTGCACTCACTCCAGCACCTCCACATCTCTCCTGCACTGAGGTACCCCAAACTGGACACAATACTCAAGATGTGGCCTCACCAGAGTTGGGTACAAGGGGACAATCACCTCCCAACTTCTGCTGGACACAGCATTTCTCATACAGGCCAGGATGCCATTGGCTTTCTTGGCCACCTGGGCACACTCCTTCATATTCAGTTGCTTCCAAGATGTAGTCTCAGGTTATCTTTTGTTTGGTTTTTGGTGGTTGGTTGTGTGTGTGTGTGGGGGGGTGGGTTTTTTTGTTTGTTTGTTTTGGTTTTGTTTTGGTTTGTTTATGTTTTTCTGGCTTTCATTTTTGCTATTCTCTTCTTTCATATTTTTAACTATGTTTTCTAGTTTATTAAGAGGCATTATATGAATCTCTCCATTCATCTTCAGTACTAAGTCTCCAGCTTCTAGGTACTGCTTTGAAATTTTGCTCTCATCAAGATTAGAATTAGAATTAGAATTAGAATTAGAATTAGAATTAGAATTAGAATTAGAATTAGAATTAGAATTAGAATTAGAATCAACCATGTTGGAAAAGACCTTTGAGATCATCGAGTCCAACCTGTCATCCAACACTATCTAATCAACTAAACCATGGCACCAAGCGCCCCATCTAGACAGCAACAGTACCATCATTATTGGTACTTCAGTGTTCACTAATCTAGCCCCTGCCACCACAGATCTTGAACAGATTCATAACCATGGATACTACCTTTGGAGATTTGTGGCCCAAAACATTGGGTCTTCCAGTAGCCTGGAAAATGAAAACATTTGTTTGAGATGATACAATCACCATCTAGAACAAAGCTCTTTCACATCCATTCCAGGAATGGACACAGCTTGTAAAGTTAATGTTTGACTAGAGAATAAGGCAGATCTTAAGCTATTCTTTCTTTGTAACAAACCCTTGAATTCATGTGTCTGGAGCCAGCAAAGTACTGCCTAGAGAAACAACACTGTCTTGATGCTTTCCATGAAACCCTACTATCCAAGGATCAACATGAGACAGTTGGGAGGAATTAATGAGGTTTATGCTATCCTTGAAACATTCACCCCACAGGTGTGAACTCCTTTTCTTGAAGACCACAGTTCTTTTCCATCCTAGCAAAACCTCTCTACTTCCAAAATAAAATGGCAGATTTTTGTAATTGCTTTTTCTTTCAACATGAAGTGTTAACTGGCAGCTGGAAGTTTTACAGTCAGTACAGTCAACAATGTCATACATATATCATGCATGTATTTTCAGATGTATCATGGAAGCCACATATTATTTTGAACTCCATCACCAGTTGAAATTCAAGACAGAAGTTATGTGCATTTCTTTAAAAAGCATATAGCCAGGACACTACAGATTGTGGTAGTCTTGAAACATATTTTAGAATCCAAGGGGACCCTAAGAAGAATAGAGATGGGGAGCTAGGAATTAGTCTGGTGTAGGATCTCTTCAGGTATTGGAAGGCTACTATTAGGTCTCCCTGGAGCCTCCGCTTTTCCAGATGAACAACCCCAGCTCCCTCAACCTGTCTTTGTAGCAGAAGTGCTCCAACCCCCTGATCATATTGGAGATAATATTGCAAGTAGGAAACTGGCATCAAAAAGTGATATAAGTACTGCAGGTTTCCTTCTGGGTCTGTTTGGCTGAACTAGTACAGGTAAAAGCAAGATTTTTCGAAGGCAACATTTATCCTAATGAGTCATTATCTGTCTTGTGCTTGTAGTACCTGGCTTAGTGGAAGTCTCAAGAGATGAAGTTCATCTGCTTCCCAATGCCTGAGCACCGGGAAGCTTCCAGACCAGACCTCCAGACAGGGCAAAAACATATTCAGAAAAGGCTCATGAGGAAGTCTCCTGTGTGTAGCAATGTACATGCTGTGCTTGAAAAGTTCATGGAGAAAATACTGAATATTCAACCACCAGGGCTGTCAAACATTCTGAGGGGGAAATTGTATGTCCAGAAGTTTGAGTTCAACTGTACAGCTAGCTGCTGCACAAGAGAAGACCAATAAAGCATCTCAGCCATTTAGACACTTTGAGGTTATGCTATGCCCACTCAGGATTCAGGCACAGATCTCAGCCCTTGGGAGGAACAAGTTTGTGTGTTCCAGCTGAGCCACAATAACAGACTGTTTTTTCTCAGCATGAATGTGAGTAGTTTAAGCATCTCTTAAAAACAACTGACTTCATGCATTTGAGACTATAAGTTTTCATGATCTCACTGTACTTCAGTTGGTGCAGAAACTTCTCTGGCTCAAGAGGTCAGCTGTACCAGACATCTCTCCCACTTTGTGGGTAACCCCATGATAGCAGACATCAAAAAGACTGTAAATGAAAGACTGAGTTACAAAGCTGTCATTCTGTTACTGCTGCAAGGGTACACCGTACAGCAAGAAGAGAAACAGTCTTTGAGGGCACTGAGGGGCTTCCCATGTGGAAGATGCTACAGAAATGGGGTTCTGTTCTATGGCTGGAGCAGACAGCTGTTGGGAATATTTGTCTCCAGGTGCAACAGAGACCTCAGTACAACTCCATAGCAATGATCCTTAAACACAGGCAGGTCCTTCCCTTGCCTCTGCTTGCCACAGAGGAGATGACCTGCATTGCCAGTTGCCTACCATCAGGCTGCTGAGTTCTGAAATCCTTGACTCCCCTGCCTCCTTATCTTATCTCCTCTCCCTCCTTTGGGGCTAAAGGGAAAGTCAGAAAGCCTTGATGATCCTGACAATTGTGAAACTCCTTTTGCCTGTGCTGGACATCTACCCCAGACAGTTCAACTAACATGGAGCAGCAACTTTAGTGTCTGCTCATAAAGGTGATTTTGTATTTAAGAGCTTCCAGCTTGTCAAAATTGTTGCTTCACTTGATACAAGTATTTGTTACAGGTGATTATATTGGAGAATAGTAAACAATTGTGAAATGCTTAGGGCACATCTTGTTCTCTCAGATGTACAAGTGTGCTGGTACACACAAGGGTACATACAGGACCTTTAAGCAGTTATATGCTTTTTATTGTTTTTAAAGTTGATTTTGCTAGACCATCCATCCCAGAATGCTATTACCAATTTTATCCCTTCCACACAGGATTGAAACAAGGGATCTGAAGTGCAAAAGTCATATGAACTTTAAAACTCACATAAAATAGACACACAGGCTGAGGGTCTAGCCCACCCAATGCAGACATTGTTTTGATCCTCTAAGTTTATATATGAAAACAGAGTAGCCCTCTCAACATAATCTGGGCTGCTGATGGATTTTGCAGTCCTAATGGATATGGGAAGGCAAAATTTCAGATCTTCAAGGAGTTAGTTAGTAGGACCCCATGGGAAAGGATCCTCAGGGACAGGAGAGCAGAGCAGAGCAGGGAGGGTGGTTGTAGCCAGGAAGGGGTTGGCCTCTTCTCTCTAGCAACCAGCACCAGAACAAGGGGACACAGTCTCAAGCTGCGCCAGGGGAAGTTTAGGCTTGAGGTGAGGAGGAAGTTCTTCATGGAGAGAGTCATTTGCCATTGGATTGTGCTGCCCAGGGAGGTGGTGGAGTCACCATCCCTGGAGGTGTTCAAGAGGGGATTGGACGTGGCACTTGGTGCCATGGTCTAGTGATGGGGTCTGTGGTGACAGGTTGGACTCAATGATCTTCGAGGTCTCTTCCAACCTTAGTGATACTGTGATACTGTGATACCAGGTATAGACAAGTAGGATAAAGGCCCTCCCACTATAAGGGAACAAGTTCAGGCCCATGTGAGAAACCTGAACTTACAAAAATCTATGGAACCTAATGGGATGCATCCTAGAGTCCTGAAGGAATTTGCTGATGTAGTTGTTAAGGCCACTCTCCATAATACTTGGAAAGTCCTGGCAATCAGGAGAAATTCCTGGACACTTCAAGAGAGAAACAGCACACCCATCTATAAAGAAGGTTAAAAAGAGAATCCTGGAAACTACTGACCTGTCAGCCTCACCACTGTGCCTAGGGGGTCATAGAACAGATCCTCCTAAAATTTATACTAAAGCACATGGAGAACAGAGAGGTAATTTGAGACAGCCAGCATGGCTTCACCAAGGGCAAGTCCTGCCTGACCATAGGCTCACAGGATCACAGGATGTTCAGGGTTGGAAGGAACCTCCAGAAATCATTGAGTCCAATCCCCCTGCCAGAGCAGGACCACAGAATCTAGCACAGGAATGCATCCAGATGGGTCTTGAAAGTCTCCAGAGAAGGAGACTCCACAAGCTCTCTGAAGAGCGTGTCCCAGTGCTCTGTGACCATTACAGTGAAGAAGTTATTTTCTGCCATGGTGTAAATACATCAGTTGACAAAGGAGGACAAACAGATGTCATCTACCTGGACTTTTCTAAAGCCTTTGACACGATCTCCAACAACACGCTTCTTTCTGAGCTGGAGAGATATGGATGGACTGTTCAGTGGATGAGGAACTGGTTGAATGATTTACAGCCGCAACAAAGGGCAGTGGTCAGTGGCTTAATGTTCAGATGGAGATGGGTGACAAGTGGTGTCCCTCAATGGTCTGTATTAGGACCATTGCTGTTCAATACCTTCCTCAAAGCCACAGACAGCGAGACTGAGTGCACCCTCAGCAAATGTGCAGCTGATACCAAGCTCAGTGGTGTGGTTGATAATACTGAATGGCAGGAAGGTCAGGTTAATAGGACTGAAGGAGGAACCTGTAGAGGTGGACTGAGAATCAAATAAGTCAAAGTGCAAGGTCCTGCACTGAGGTTGGGGCAATCCTCAATGTATTACAGGCTGGGGGATGATGAAATTGAGAGCATCCCTGAAGAAAAGGGCCTCGGGGCACTGGCGGAGGAGAAGCTGGACATGAGCCAACAATGTGCACTTGAAGACCAGGCCAGTCATACCCTGGCCTGCACCGAAAGAACTGTGGCAATCACATCAAGAGAGCTGATTGTGCCATTCTACTCTGTTCTGGTGAGACCTCACTTGGAGTAAAGTGTCCATCTATATGACCCCCAACACAAGAGAGAAATGGACCTGCTGGAGAAGGTTCAGAGCAGAGCCACAAAGATGATCAGAGGGCTGGAGCACCTCTCCTACAAAGACAGGTTGAAAGAATTGAGGCTGTTCAGCCTGCAAAAGAGAAGGTCCCTGCTCACTGTAGGGGGCTGGACAAGATGGCCATTGAGGTTCTCTTCTATATTATTTATTACTTCATTCTAATAACCTTTTACCTTGATGATTGGCATATATCTAATTTTAAAGACTGAAGTTAGGCTTTTTTCCCCATATGCAATACATTATCACGCAGATGTTAAGAGCAGTAGGGAACAAAGTATAGGTACAGACCACAAAGTACCCTGACTTGGAGGGAAAATATGCATTTAAAAATTCCTAGAATAATGAGGCTTGCACTGACTACCAGACAATGTCAAGGAACAATGGGCACTAAAACTTCTGCTTTACAAGCACAGCTGTCTAACCAGAAGAGAGCATTTTGAAGGAAGGGTACATTGCACTTAGCCTCTTTTTAACATGCCATATAGGAGGGTAATTGTTATTAGTGATTCCCTCCTGAGGGGAACAGAAGGTCCCATATGTCGGCTGGACCCAACTCATGGGGAAGTTATTAGCCTAGCAGGAGCACAAGTTAAGGATGTTACCAGAAGGCTGCCCAGTCTGGTACAGCCCTCTGACTACTATCCCATATTGGTTCTGCAGTTAGGGAATGATGATGTTACTACCAGAACTCCCAGGGCTATCAAAAATGACCTCAGGGCCCTGGGAGATCTGGTTGAGGGGTCAGGTGCACAAATAATTTTTACATCGATACCGTTAGATGCAGGAGGGAATATGATAAGGAACAGGTCAGCAGCTGCAGTCAACAAGTGGCTTAGAGGCTGGTGCAGTCGAAAGAATTTTGGGTTTTTTGATCTTGGAGAACTTTTTACTGCACCAGGTCAGCTGGTAACAGATGGACTACATCTGTCCCAG
Source organism: Colaptes auratus (assembly GCA_015227895.2). NCBI lineage: Eukaryota > Metazoa > Chordata > Aves > Piciformes > Picidae > Colaptes > Colaptes auratus. Next base: position 35,539,874 of record CM026897.1, on the reverse strand, counting down.
AGGAGGGGGAAGGTCACAGTATACGAGAATGGCCTGTCCCCCAAAGGGAAAAAGATTCTGGGAAGAGAATTGGCAGGTCTCATTGACAGGGCTTTAAACTAGCTTCGAAGGAGGAAGGGGCTGGAACCAGTCCACTCAGGCAGGAGTCTGGGGGAGATAAGCTAGAGCTAGAGGTGAAACCAGCAGCCCAGCTTCAGTGCATGTACACTAATGCACAAAGCATGGGTAACAAACAAGAGGAGCTAGAAGCCCTGTTGCAGCAGGAAAGTTATGATGTAGTTGCCATCACAGAGACGTGGTGGGACGACTCACATGACTGGAGCGCTGCAATTGACGGCTACAGGCTGTTCAGGAGGGACAGGCAAGGAAGAAGGGGTGGAGGGGTGGCTATGTACATCAGGAAGGCACTAGATGCCGTTGAGATGGAGATCAGGGATGATCAGGTTGACTGTTTGTGGGTGAGAATTAGAGGGAAGTTCGGGAGGGCAGACATCCTGGTTGGAGTCTGTTATAGACCACCCAACCAGGAGGAAGATGGCGATGAAGCATTCTATAGGCAGCTTAAGGCTGTCTCAAGATCACCTGACCTCATTCTCATGGGCGACTTCAACCTGCCTGATATCTGCTGGGATCTCAACGCAGCAGAAAGAAGGCAGTCTAGGAGGTTTCTGGAGTGCATGGAGGACAGCTTCTTATCCCAGGTGCTGCGTGAACCTACCAGGGGTAAGGCTCTGCTTGACCTCCTCTTCACCAACAGGGAAGGGCTGGTGGGGGATGTGGTGGTCGGAGGGTGTTTAGGCACCAGTGACCACGAGATAATTGAGTTTTCGGTATTCAGCCAAGCCAAGAGGGGTAGCAAGAAGACCTCCACTCTGGACTTCAGGAGGGCAGACTTCAGGCTACTCAAGGAACTAACTCAGAAGGTTCCCTGGGATACAGCCCTTAAAAATAAAGGGGTCCAGGAGAGCTGGAGCTGCTTCAAAGAAGAACTCTTGAAGGTTCAGGAACAGGCTGTGCCAGTGTCCCGGAAGATGAGCTGCCGGGGCAGACGGCCAGCCTGGATGGGCAATGAACTCTTAATAGAACTAAGGGAAAAAAAGAGGGTGTACCATCTCTGGAAGAAAGGGGAGGCAACCTATGGAATGTTTAGGGATGTTGCTATGACATGCAGGAAGAAAATTAGGGAGGCAAAAGCCCATTTAGAACTTAGACTGGCCTCTGCTGTGAAGGACAACAAAAAGTCCTTCTATAAATAAATCAGTAGCAAGAAGAAGGGCAAGGACAACCTCCACTCCTTGGTTGACACGGAGGGGAACGTTGTAACAAAGGATGAGGAAAAGGCAGAGGTACTTAACACCTTCTTTGCCTCAATTTTACTAGCATGGCAGAATGTCCTCCAGACAGCTGGCCTGCAGAGCTGGCAGAAGGAGCCAGGGAGCTGCATAGTTTCCCGCTGCTCCAGGAGGTAGTTAGAGATCTTCTGAGCCACTTGGACCCCCACAAGGCCATGGGACCGGATGGGATCCATCCTAGGGTGCTGAGAGAGCTGGCAGATGAGCTGGCCAAGCCGCTCTCTATCATTTTTCAACAGTCCTGGCTCACTGGAGAGGTCCCAGAAGACTGGAAGCTGGCCAACGTGGTGCCCATCCACAAGAAGGGTTGGTTGGAGGAGCCAGGGAATTCCAGGCCTGTCAGCCTGACCTCAGTGCCAGGCAAGATTATGGAACAGGTCATCTTGAGTGCAATCACACAGCACTTACAGGATGGCCAAGGGATCAGGCCCAGCCAGCATGGCTTTAGGAAGGGCAGGTCCTGCCTGACCAACCTGATCTCCTTCTAGGATCAGGTGACCCGCCTGGTGGATGTGGGGAGGCCTGTGGATGTGGTCTACCTGGACCTCAGCAAGGCCTTTGACACCGTCCCCCCCAGCAAACTCCTGGCCAAGCTGGCAGCCCATGGCTTGGACAGGAGCACACTGCATTGGGTTAGGAACTGGCTGGAGGGCCGAGCCCAGAGAGTGGTGGTGAATGATGCCACATCCAGCTGGCAGCCTGTCACTAGTGGTGTGCCCCAGGGATCAGTGCTGGGCCCCATGCTCTTTATCATCTTTATTGATGATCTGGATGAGGGCATTGAGTCCATCATCAGTAAATTTGCGGATGACACCAAGCTGGGGGCAGTAGTTGATCTGATGGAGGGCAGAGAGGCTTTGCAGAGGGACCTCGACAGGCTGGACAGATGGGCAGAATCCAACAGCATGAGATTGAACACATCCAAGTGCCGGGTTCTGCACATTGGCCACAACAACCCCATGCAGTGCTACAGGCTGGGGTCAGAGTGGCTGGAGAGCAGCCAGGCAGAGAGGGACCTGGGGGTGCTGGTTGATTGTAGGCTGAACATGAGCCTGCAGTGTGCCCAGGCAGCCAAGAAGGCCAATGGCATCCTATCCTGCATCAGAAACAGTGTGGCCAGCAGGAGCAGGGAGGTCATTCTGCCCCTGAACACTGCACTGGTTAGGCCACACCTTGAGTCCTGTGTCCAGTTCTGGGCCCCTCAGTTTAGGAAAGATGTTGTCTTGCTGGAGCGTGTCCAGAGAAGGGCAACGAAGTTGGTGAGGGGTTTGGAAGACAAGCCCTATGAGGAGAGGCTGAGGGAGCTGGGGTTGCTTAGCCTGGAGAGGAGGAGACTCAGGGGTGACCTTCTTGCTCTCTACAACTACCTGAAGGGAGGTTGTAGCCAGGCAGAGGTTGGTCTCTTCTCCCAGGCAGCCAGTACCAGAACAAGAGGACACAGTCTCAGCCTGCGCCAGGGCAGGTTTAGACTGGATGTTAGGAAGAAGTTCTATACCGAGAGAGTGATTGCCCACTGGAATCAGCTGCCCGTGGAGGTGGTGGAGTCACCTTCATTGGAGGTGTTCAAGAAGAGGCTTGATGGGGTGCTTGGTGCCACGGTTTAGTTTTTTAGTTGTTTAGGTGGGTTGTATTGTATGTATTGTATTGTATTGTATTGTATTGTATTGTATTGTATTTAGGTGGGTTGGATTGGTTGATGGGTTGGATGCGATGATCTTGAAGGTCTCTTCCAACCTGGGGGTATTGTATTGTATTGTATTGTATTATAGGGCCTTCCCCAACATATGAAATGCTGTTTCTCAGGTAGAAAGCAAAATCATTGAAAGGATCACTCATGGCAGATCTGTATATTGTCTTTTTACTGACTGATTATAGTTTCTGCCTTTGGGGATGTGACTATGTGTGAGGCAGAACAGGTATTTTGTATTTGTACTGCCCAAAATTGGTATGAGGGCTAAACTGACTAAAAGTGGTTGTTCTATGATCAGCTGTAGCTCTTGGGCGAGTGTTTTCCACTGCATGATTTAGTATTACATTGATTTCCACATCAGTTTGGGTGAGTTTTATTTGTCTGGTATGTCTGCTTGCTACGTGGAAAAGCATTCTGTTAAAATATTCTTTGGCTGGTGACAGTATGTTCCTCTCCTGTCACACTTGCCAAGATAGTCAACTGTTTCACACTAGGCTTATTAAAGTCCTGCCTGTAGAGCCATTCTAGCTGCTGGAGACCCTGTTCTTTTGCAAGGTGTATTCCATCTCCCCATAATGCCATCTGAATTTTCTTTCTTGATCACATGCGGCTGAAAAAGGTTCATGCTGCTTGATATTAAGATAAAGGTTGAGGTTCTGGCATGCAAAAGGAATGACTGAATGTGTTTTGGAAGACAGAAACCATAATATAAGGGATGCTATTTTCAAGCCATGCTTCCTATGTGAAACAAATGTTGCAGCAATATTATGTGATATTACAGTGGGAAATAAATGATAGGGAAGAAATGATGATATAAGCGTGTTACAGTTTCTGCAGCAGTCTCCTCCTCTTTTGAATCTGAGTTGTAATGTAATCCATTACATTCAGCAGTTTGCACACTTCAGGCAAGCAAGTTTGCTCAGCTGTCCTAGTACTGAGTGTAGTGGGAGCCATAATACATTTATAGCTAAAACTAGGTAACAACTCCAATGTGTTGACTATTGCAAAACAGCAACAGGGCATTTTCTCTTCCTCTCTCACCCAGTGACTAGGCTGGGGTTGAGCAAAAGGTTGGGATGGGACACAGCCAGGAGAGCTGACTGCAACTAACCAAAGAGATATTCCATATCATATGACATTACAGTGAGCAATAAATACTCATAGAGAGGAAGAGCAGGGAATGTTGGTGGTTAAGGTGTTTGTTTCCCCTGACAACCCTTACACCTGCTAAGGCCCTGCTTTCCAGGAAGTGGCAGGACATCCATGTGTCAGTGAAAAGCAGTGATTGAATTTGTCATTTTGCTTTGCTTGTGCATGTGGCTATTCCTTTCCCTAATAAAAAAGCATCTTGATCCATGAGTCTTCTCACCCTCTGTTTTTTCTGTCTTGTGGCTGAGGTGCTTGAGAGAGCTTCTGGGTGGCAGTTAGGCTGTTGGTGAGGGTCAAATCACTGTAGTGTTTTTTTACCTTTCATGTGGTTATTAACACATTAAGATCTCAGATGCCACATTGCTTAATGCAATGACATATAATGGAGTAGATGGCAAGTAATGAAATATGTGGAAAATTACTTCCAGCTGTTTTGTCCAGGGTAGACTTATTTAGTGATGCAAAGAATTTTAAACAAGCCAACCTATTTGCACTTACACATCAAAAATGGTTTATATGTGATGGGTCAATTTTTATCCAGTAATGTCAGAGCAGAACAATCTAAACTTCAAATATACAATGAGAAAAAGATTGTTCAAGTTGTGAACATTATATTTAAAATATTCTTTATCCCTGTGGTAACTATAATGTACTAGTGCTTCAGCTGGGGGGGAGAGAGAAAAAGACTTCATATTTTACCTGATCATGCATATCTTGTAGATTAAGTGGTTTGGTAATGGTTTTTTGGGTTTGTTTTTAATTTTTAAATTACAGTAGACCTGACAGATACACATCAGACTTCCCCACAGAAATTTGTTGCCTGTCACCCACACCCACTCAGCTCAGGGTAGCCATCATTTTGTCACTGCCCAACAAACCTACAGGCCCCATGTGAGGACCTGATGGCTCAGGAAACACTACTAATTGCACAAATCAATCAGATCCAAAGAAAATCTTTCTGAGACCTAAGAAAAACTTTTCACATGATCTTCCTGTTCATGAGTGCTTTAGCTGTAAATGAGATTTCTAACCTTTGCAGAGAGGTGAGCGATGGTTAGTGCGACCATCTGTATTCCCGCGGTATTTGTGGTGTTAACAGCCAAAACACGCAAGTACCTGTGGAACGTGAGTACAAAAGTCACAGGTGACTGAATATACCTGAGTTGTCAAACAAGAACAAGTTTTCAGACCTTGTGCTTTTACTGTGTGTGGGTTTGCAGCGCTGAGAAAAAGAGATCTCGGTGAATGCAGTGACCTCTGAGAACTGTGGGGATAGATTAACCAGCGTGATGGAAATTTCAGCTGCTTAGAAGCTTCTAAATCCAAAATGTATCTTCATTTCTTTTCAGAAATACAAGCATGTCCAAATTTCCTCTGAAATGTGAATCCTAAATAGTTATTTTTGATTAAAATGTTTATTTTTTCTACGTTGCATATGTTTTAACTTATTTGCATATGTACTTAGAGTGCAACGTTATGTGCAGCTACTGACTTGTGAAGAAATAAGGGGGGAAAGCAATAAAAAAAGTTTTAAAATCTTCAGTTAATGAGATAATTTCTTCCCCCAAAAATTCCATCTTGCAAGTGTTATTTGGAAGATTATCAAAGTTTGTTACAGTGTCTCCCTTTGGCTGAATTTTGCTACACTTTAAGAATTTTATTGAAAGAAACACATTTTCAAGTGAAAAAAAAATCATTTAGACAGAAAGCCTCTGTTCAGTTACAACCTGATAAGTTCGCTAAATGGTATAGAGATGACCTTTTGTGGTCATGGGGTTTTTCAGGACAGTTTCTGCTCACACAATGTTTAATGAAATATGTGCTTTCCTTATGACTCAGACAAGGTGTGGCATTTCTATATTGTAATTATTATTTTTATTGAAACCTCCACTTACATTCTATAAGCAGTCAACAAAGTACACACACACACTTCCAGAGGGAATGCTTTTGACTTTGAGCTGGAGAGACTTGCATTTGGAGCTCTCTCTGAGTTAGGCTGAATCGCCTTCCATGTGTCGAACTCCTGACTCTGCTAACAAAACAGAGTTTTTAGATGACAATGCAAATGTTTGCCCGAAATTCATTTAAACATAGTACAACAGTGAATTCTAATGAAATAAAACTACTCTTTAAATTCTTTTTTATGACATTCTGTGTCTGCTGCCAATGGTTGAATAGATGCTGCAGTTCAATATACCAGCTTCATTTGCAGCTTCTGTATTTTCACTTTAATTATTACCTATGACTACTGATGCTCTTTTTTTAATGTTTTCCTACACACACACAAAAATGAGATAAGTTCTTTTAGATGCTTACCTGCATTTTGCTGCTAGTTGTTTGCAATTTAACATTGTGGAGCATGATTTTGGTTGCAAAGAGGATTGCAGCAAAATGATACCAACTTTGGTGATCCAAGGATGATACCTGCTGAATCCTCTACATTTGTATTGTAGTGGTATTGCTATGATTTCAAACCAGGCACTGTTCAGCCAATAAAACAAATGCAGTTATGAAACTGCTCTCCAGAACATCATTTACCCCTTCCCATACTTCCTAACAAAATTGCTAGTTCTTAAAAGTTTATAAGAGTTGTGTGCTGCAGCTTTCATGGTTCAGTATTTTGAGTTAATTTCTTGGTTTTGATTCTGTCAGTTTGGTGTGGGTTTAAGGTGGATTTTCATTTTTCCTTTCCTTTCCTTTCCTTTCCTTTCCTTTCCTTTCCTTTCCTTTCCTTTCCTTTCCTTTCCTTTCCTTTCCTTTCCTTTCCTTTCCTTTCCTTTCCTTTCCTTTCCTTTCCTTTCCTTTCCTTTCCTTTCCTTTCCTTTCCTTTCCTTTTCCTTCCCCTTTCCTTCCCCTTTCCTTCCCCTTTCCTTCCCCTTTCCTTCCCCTTTCCTTCCCCTTTCCTTCCCCTTTCCTTCCCCTTTCCTTCCCCTTTCCTTCCCCTTTCCTTCCCCTTTCCTTCCCCTTTCCTTCCCCTTTCCTTCCCCTTTCCTTCCCCTTTCCTTCCCCTTTCCTTCCCCTTTCCTTCCCCTTTCCTTCCCCTTCCTTTTTTTTTTTTACTTTTAATTTCTTTTCATTTTTTTTCTTCTTGTCATTTACTTTTGTTTCTTTTCTTTTAGTTTCTTTTCTTCTCGTGTCTCTTTCTTTTTTTTTTCTTTTCCTTTTTCTTTTCTTTTTAATCCAAGCATTTATTAGAAATAAAACTTTATAAAATTATAATACTATCTTACCCGTCTGAATGGTTGGTTAGTCATTGGCCATTGTCTGTACCATCTTCTCATCTTCCTTGTTTGAATGTTCAGCTCAAATTTATGCCCTCATTCTGCATCAAGCATCTCTCTGGCAATAGCAGAATTTCTACTGTCAGATGAAGGACTCCTGTAAATATATTACCTTTTGATTAGAGCACTACATAAAATTTGATAGATAAGATATTCCACCCTACAAGAATAACTGGATTCTTAGTCTCAGAAGTAAAGTCCTTAGGACCAAATGCAAGAGGTCTCTCTGAGATTTAAATGGAACAGGCTATCCACAAGTTCTGAAGACGTGAGCAATATACAAGACCTTTGGTAAGAATTCAGTAACCTATAGTTCTTTCACAGCAATGTAAAGCTAGAAATGAACCAACGATTTTCCAAGACCAGTTACTTAATTACAAAATGCACATGTGCAATAAAGAGCACAATTTGAATGTTAGCCCACATGGCATAAAGTGCTTAAGATGATGCTATATCTGTAAACAGAACATTAGGTAGATTAGCACAATGCAAAGCAATTCAATTATAGACAATATGACCTTTTACTGCTTATGCTCTACTGCAGCACAAGGAACCTTGCTTATCATAAATGTTTCATTTTGTTGCTGTTTGCTTGCATTATCTAAATGAACATGTCTTTTCTTTTCTATATAGCAGATGAATTTGGATGTCTGTAGCATTTCAACCACGATGTTTCCCTTTCTCAGTTCAATATTCTGGATATTGCCAATGAGGTCATACATATGTTTTCAATAATGTAATGGTAGCTTCAGTTTAACCATCAAGATATCGATTTCACCCTTGGGAAACTACCAAGCTGGGCATCATTAAAATAACATTTTCCACTTCACACTGATTGCAGTAATGCAGTAGCTCCTCTGGTGCACCAGAGAATAGCATTCCCTCCTTACTGTCCTTCCCACAGTGACATTAAGTGAATTACCTCACCTTAGTACATTTGAAATCAAAACTCCAACTTAGGCTAAAATGTGGTTTCTCTCAGGAACAAAGGAAACATCAATAAAAAACTAACTTCACCTAAGAAAAGTAACTATCATGTATACATCAAAACTAATGAGCTCCATGTGATCAAGAACTCAATTTTAAATTTTCTTTCCCTATATGATAAAGTGCCATGACCCCTTCACATTTCATGCTGGTCAACTGGCTCAATAATAACTAAGAAAATGCAGCCTGCACTTCCCACCCAGCAGCTGAGTTTTACTACAAGTTCTCTAATGGGAAATACAGTTTTCCAGATAGGCTTCATTTTCCCAAAAAGTTACTGTTGTATGTCAATACCTTGTACTTGCTTTGCTTGGATATGTAATGACTAGTGCATGCAGTATGTGGTTCGGAAAAATATCCTCCAATATGAAAACACAGCCAAGTATAGTGTCAGAAATTGGTCTTCTGAGGGCAGGAGCCTGTTTTAGTTAAGATGGGAGGAAGGCACTGTTGCTGTGCAGCACTGGGTAGCTTTCAGGTACAGATTCTTGCCTCTAGAGCAGCTCTCCGTGTTCTCACAATGAGAAGAAATCAGATAGGCTATTTAATTATAGAAAAGTAGGGGGCAGAGGATGGGAAGTGACCTGGGGACAGGGCAGGAGGGTCAGTGGTTAGTGTCACATTCAGTGAGGCTATGCCAGTCACCTAGATTTACGGGAATTTAGTCAGGGTCCAGAAAACTTGGACAGTTAGCTAAGGAGTACCTCTGTAGACCCACCCATTAACACAGGAAGTTAATGAATGCCCCTCTTCCTAGCCAGGAGGGTGGCAGGAATGCAGCTGAGTCAAGGGGAATATCATGAGCTCACTGGGTGGACTCACCAGAGAGACAGAAAGGAAAACTCTGTCATCCTGGAAATCCCCATTTGAACCCAGTGCAGGGAGGCAGGCATCACTTCTAACTCTCCAGGACAAGAAGACCATATATGTACATCATCTCAGGGTCATTGTCAAAAGGAGTATTTCCATCTCACCCCTCACACACCCATGTTCAAAGCAAGAATAGCTTATTTTCCCCTTCACCCCTGCCCCTCCCCCCAGTTAATGTACTGCTAGCTTGTGAGGGACTGGAGGCTCTAAATTTTCGAGGGACATGAAGGGTGCTAAAGAAGGCACTTCTCCATTAGTTCTTCTAGTCCTTGGTCCCTCCAGGCATGATATGATGGTTGCCCAAACAGCATATATCCTACTTAGCTCTTGAGCTTTTTTGTGTGATAGACCAACAGATTCCTCCAAAGGGGAAGCCTGGAACTAGTGAATGAGGACTCCACTCCAGGACCTGCTCCATGCAGCCAGTGAGAATGTGGGCTAGGCAAGGGGTTCAGTTCTCAGCCCACCAGACTTTCAACATTATTTAAGTCTTGGACTTGTGAACATCCCAAGCATGACACACTGCTGCTTTTCTGAGATAAAAACACTGTGCTCCTGGGTTATTGAGGCTCTTTCTCTAAGTATATCTGTCTTATCTTGAGTTGGTACGCTAAGAATAACTAGCATGTCACAAGGGCACATGGAGGCAAGCTGGGGTCGAAGAGCTCAAAGGCAGCCCATATGCCCTCTTGACTCCATCAGCTAGGGATCTCCTGGCAGATAGCACAGCAGCAGTGTGGGAGTAGGTATCAAATGTGGTGATGTTGCTCAAAGGGGGCTTCCAGTTCCCAGCTAGGCCACTCAGAGGTGGCCTTCCATCTTTCTAAATTTTGCATGCTGTGTTGGCAGTCCCACACAGGCAGTCCCAGTGGTGAGAGACTCTGAAGTCCGTAACCTTGAACCTTCCCCATACAATGGAAGGACTGCCATAGGTTGCAATGAAAACAAGATTGTTGTAGTAAGTGGGTCTGTGATGGGAAACATTAGTGTGGTCTGCAGATCTACAAGCCAGAGTTGCTGGTACATCTCACCCAAGCCTGGGCCATTTCAGCTGGCCTCCTGCAGGCTGAGGCCATCCTAATGAAGGGCTTCTGCTATCATGAGCTGAGAAGCTGTGCGTGCAAGCTGGGTAGGAACAGGCTGAGGGTCAGCTCTGTCATGCAGTAATGATGAAGGAAGGTGGGCTGCCTTTTGTTGGTGTGCTCTGCTGTGGCCCTGTGCCAAGTGCGGCACAGATGATGGTGAATGAAACCGCAGGAGCATGTTAGTGAATGAATATGAAGGGCTCCTTGGACTGGGACCATGGCAGGGTTTGTTCTGAGTTTTGCTGCAGTCATCCAGCTATATCAAGAGCGTGTGAGCATGAGTCATCCCTCACTAGCTGATTGGAGGCCCTGGATTCTCTTTGTGGATCTTAAAGGCTCCATAGATATAGCCTAAATGTCTCTGTAACTATCAGAACTCAACTGTGAGGCACCACTGTCATTCACAACTTGTAATAAAATAGGGTAAGTTCATCTGAATCCAATTTTCCAATACAAGCTTCTAAATCTGTGGTGTTGTGGTTTTGGTTTTGTTTGTTTGTGTTCAGGTGGGTAGACATCAAAATGATAGTGCTATCCATGAAGAAAATCATGAGTGAACCTTCCTGGAATTCACAAAATGTATATCCTCCTACTTATCCCACTTCAGAGTATCACAGAATCACAATATCACTAAGGTTGGAAGAGCCCTCCAAGATCATTGAGTCCAACCTGTAACCACAGACCCCATCACTAGACCATGGCACCAAGACCCACGTCCAATCCCCTCTTGAACACCTCCAGAAACGGTGACTCCACCACCTCCCCAGACAGCCCATTCCAATGGTGAATGACTCTTGGTGAAGAACCTTCTCCTCACCTCGAGCCTAAACCTTCCCTGGCACAGCTTGCGAATGTGTCCCCTTTTTCTGGTGCTGATTGCTAGAGAGAAGAGGACAACCCCTTCCTGGCTACAACCACCTTTCAGGTAGCTGTAGAGAGCAATGAGGTCACCCCTGAGACTCCTCTTCTCCAGGCTAAACAATCCCAGCTCCCTCAGCCTCTCCTCATAGGGCTTGTGCTCAAGGCCTCTCCCCAGCCTTGTTGCCCTTCTCCTGACACATTCAAGTGTCTCGATGTCCTTAAACTGAGGGGCCCAGAACTGGACACAGGACTCAAGGTGTGGCCTAACCATTGCAGAGTACAGGGGCAGAATGACCTCCCTGCTCCTGCTGGCCACACTATTCCTAATGCAGGCCAGGATGCCATTGGCCCTCTTGGCCACCTGGGCACACTGCTGGCTCATGTTTAGGTAGCTGTTGATCAGCACCCCCAGGTCCCTCTCTGTTTGGCAGCTCTCCAGCCACTCCGACCCCAGCCTGTAGCTCTGCATGGGGTCATTGTGGCCAAAGTGCAGCACCTGGCACTTGGACTTGTTGAATGCCATCCCATTGGACTCTGCCCATCTGTCCAGTCTGTCAAGGTCCCTCTGCAGGGCCCTTCTACCCTCTAACTGACCAACATCTGCTCCCAACTTTGTGTCATCTGCAAATTTGCTGATGACTGTCTCAATGCCCTCATCCAGATCATCAATGAAGACATTGAAGAGGATGGGGCCCAGCCCTGATCCCTGGGGGATGCCACTGGTGACTTTGCAGCTTCATTGTCACACACAGCCCCTGTGCTTACTGAACACATAGGGTGTATGGTAAGAAGGAAGAGAGACTGGTTGCTCTATCACCTGCTTTCACCTGCTGCCCAGCAGCTCCTCAGAAAGGCCTGCGAACAGGCTGTTATCACAGGTGGAGTGCCCAGACTGGAGCACTCATCAAAGTCAGGAACTGGTAGGTGGCTAGATAAGCTGCTGCTCAAATATCCTCCTCCTTGGACACTCTGAAAGAAAGACTCTATCATCAAAACCTTGGTTTGACCCTTTCTAAGCTGGGAATAACACCTTTCCTCCACTCTAGTTATTCAGAAGAATAGTTCATCCTGCTAAGATCAGGACAGGGCTCATGGGTCAATAAATCATCAATTCCCCCTGACAATCTGTCATCAAAAGAATGTTCCCTGCCAACTCTACTATAGATCAACATCAGATCAATACTGTAAAATAATCCCTCCAAATTCATGTTTCTCTATTAAAGATGAGTCTGACTAGTTTCCATTTTATAACAAAAAATGTACACCAAGAGTGCTGTAGATAGCATCTATTTAATTTATATTGGCCTGAACTGTCCTGTAAATTTTAGGGGAAAAGCCATGTTTTGTAGCATTGTTACAGGCAAGTACAGGGCAAGGAGAGGCAGGAGATGGATGGAAAATGGTCTGCAGGCTTACTGTATGAAAAATACTGGAAGTGGCATTACACAGAGTCACAGGACGGTAGGGGTTGGAAGGGACCTCTGGTGATCATCTAGTCCAACCCCCCTGTCAGAACCTAGAAGTGTTTAAGACCAGGCTGGATGAGGTTCTGGCCGGCCTGATCTAGTGTGGGGTGTCCCTGCCCATGGCAGGGGGGTTGGAACTAGATGATCCTTGTGGTCCCGTCCAACCCTGACTGAAACGATGAAACAGGTTCACCTAGTGCAGGTTGCACAGGATGGCGTTCAGGAGGGTGTTAATGCCTCCAGAGGTGAAGAATCCACAGTCTCTATGGACAGCCTGTTCCAACGCTCTACCACACTCAAAAATAAAGAGATTCTTGTTTAGATGGAATTTCCTGTGATTAAGTTTGTGCCTGGTACCTTCTGTTGTATCACTGAGCACTGCTAAAAAAATAAATGACACCATCCTCCTGAAAATCCACTCACTCTTTAGGTATTTAAAAGCATTAATAAGATCCCCTCAGTCTTCTCCTCTCCAGGCTAAAAAGCCTCAAGTCCCTCAGCCTTTCCTAAAAATAAAGATGTTCTAGTACCCTACTCATCTTCATCATCCTTTGCTGTGCCTCTTAAGAAGTTCCTTGTTTGACTTGAACTGGGGAGTCCAGAACAATGCTCCAGATGAGGTCTCATCAGGGCATAATAGAAGAACCTCCCTCAACCTGCTTGCCACACGCTTGATGTACCCCAGGCTGCCATTGGTCTTCTTGGCTACAAGGGCACATTGCTGGCTAACCTGTTTGTCCACCAGTGCTCCCCAGGTCCTTCTCCGCACAGCTGCTTTTCAAAAGGTCAGCCCCTAACCTGTACTGGTGCATGCAGTTATTCCTCCCTAGGTACAGTACTCTACCCTTGCCCTACACTTGCCTTTGTTGATCTTCATAAGGTTACTCTCTGCCCAGTTCTCCAGACCAGCCAGGTCTCACTGGATGGCAGCACAGCGTTCTGGTGTACCAGCTACTCCTCCCAGCTTTGTGCTATTAGCGAATGTGATGAGGGCACACTCTATCCCTTCATCCAGGTCTTTGACAAATAAACGAAAGATCATTGGACCCAGTACTGACCCCTGGGGAACACCACTTGTTACAGACCTCCAGCTGGCTACAACTCTCTTGAAGGGTTAAATCTTGGAGAACCAAGCTCCAAGCACTGCTGGCCTGATAAGAGGGGATAGTGTTGGCCTTGATGGCTTGTGAGTTACAGTCCAGCAGTGTGGTTGGAGGAGGGCATACATGTGATGACGAATGGTTGTTTTGACTGGAGTGTGTAAGACTTGAGACATACCAGGTTGTTGTAACGGGGTCCCTGTTCCAGTAGGAGGCTGCTTTTTTGTATTGTATAAGCTTTTATAAAGAAGGATTTTGTGTAATAAACTGGACACCTAGCCTGCATCAGGCTGAGTCCCGTCTCTTAATCGCGGCACTCTCTGAACTCCATCAATCAGTTTTTAATCCACACCACTAATTCACATGTCCAAAGCTTGCCTGAGAATGCTGTGGGAGACAGTGTAGAAAGCCTTGCTGAAGCCAAGGTAAACATCCATTGCCCTTCCCTCATCTATCTATCTATCCAGTCATGCACTCCTGAAAAGATTAGTCAGACATGACTTCCGTTTGGTGCATCTATATTGACTGTTTCTGCCATTCTGGTCTTCTGGATTCACTGGAGCAGAAGGGAATGTCTTAGGAGTGTTTAGCAGTTTGAGTGAAAAGAAATTAAGACTATGGATTTTTTTAATGTATCCTCCTTGTTTCTTCTGTTAATTAATATTCTATGTTACCTAGCTGTTACTAAAAACAAACAAAAGACAAAGACCTTTGAAAAGGTATTTTGAAGTCCTGTCACTCCCACCTACTCATACTGATCTTTTTGTGCCCTGCATTAGCCCAGCCATTTCATTAGCTCTTTACTCATGCTGGTCTCCCTGTAGGGCTTTATAGCCCTCATTTCTGCCAAAAAAGGACTAGAAACTCCAAGGGGAGGGACAATCTTTTGGTATTCATTAGGGCAGAGCTTTGCCCAGTCACTGGGATTCTGATCTAGAAGCAGGACCTGTAACTACCATGCCAGTTGTGATGGCATGAAGTGCAAGAAGAACCACCATTGTCTCTGGGCTGAGTCTCTGATCGGTGGTGTGCACCACTGTCGTGTCTGTAGTGCTGGAAGTGCTCCAAGCAGACAGCACTACAGGGCAATCAGCTTCTCCTCATTGAAGTCCATGTAACTCCACAGGTGCTTAAGAGTTACCTTGTAACAGAAGACTAAATACTGCTTTTCATTCTTACTTTAAAGTCACAGGTCCAGGCAGCGGCATCTCAGCCCTCACAGGGAGGGCTCACATGTGGGGGCTTCATGAAAATGCTGCTGCAATCTAAAGCTAAAGAAATGTTGCTGTTCTCACTCCCACTCCTTCTGGCTGTGAAAAGGCCTGTTGACATGCAAAGGCAAACAAGAATGACATCATACCCTTCTTAATTATTCCTTTGTTCACACTTTTTTTTTGGTCAGAAATGCTCTTACCATACATTTTTACTCTCACTAATGTTTGTTACCAACTTTTATATGAACCTATCATATGACTTGTGTAATTCATACTTTATCTTTCTTAGGACAGTGACATTCAGATTTCTCCTCTTCATTGAAACACAATGTATTATCTTTTCCAACACTTAAATGACTGACTGCTGTTGTCTTGAAAATATTCCCTAAGTGAGGCAGAAGCTCTTTTCACCATATTAACATTCAATCTAAACCCATGTCTAAGGCCAACAGCTCACTTTTCATGCATTCAACATCATTCAGCTCCTCCTTTTTCAGGTAAACTCCAAATGGAATCTTTTTAGTTCTCCAGCAGTGAAAAAACACTGAGTGAATAAAAGCAAACCTGTCTGAGATGAGTCCCATATCCAGTCCTTCAAGAGTTAAGAAAAGGTTCGGGAGTGTTGACTTAATTCTTTCACGTTTTTTCCATCCCCTCAAAAATGTGGTACATGCTGTCTGTCCTTTTCCTGATACAACACAGTCTGCATTATTGAAACACTCCATTGCTGATTTACTAATTAGCCTTTATTACCAGAACTGGTCTGACCTTATATCTACCTTCAGTGCTCTTCTTCCTGGCTCTGTTCCTCCAGAGCATTCTCATCTATTCCCACGTACAATGCACATTCAGGAGCTTTTTGGGTTTATGAGTCAGAAGACAAGCCTGTCTCCCAATCTGCAGCTGTAGCTGGAAGTCTCCTGAGGCTTAGCTGTAATTTCCAATATTCTTTACAGTAACTGTTATTTTCTTTACAGAGTATATTGAGGCATCAATATCTAAAAACAGTAGAGATATTATAATAATTTGCCTGATATTTGTAATCCAGACTATAGGCTATAAAGAAAATTATACAGGCATAGAAGTGCATACCCTGAATATCACAATGTTTTTTTCCGGCTGTTAAGCACAGAGTGGGTGTCAAGAATTTCCAGCACAAGTGAGGTGAATAGTCTCCATAGGCCTTGCTCTGACAAGGATGATGAATATTGGTGGGAAGCTATTGTCCCACCTTCTCCTTGCTCAGCAGCTGTGACAACAGTGCCAAGACAAAAATAATCAAAATAAGCCAAACACTAACCAGCCCAGAAAACCTCTCACTTGCAGTAAGCAGCTGTATGCTGCAGTCACCCGCAAACATGCTTATCTGCTCACTGGGCTTAGTTGGCATGTAGGAAGCCTGCCTGAGGGGCCTGATTCCACTAGCAATGCAAAAGTTTACACCAGGTTACAACCAAGTTTAGCTAAAAAGCTAAGGCTGTTGGCAGAAGCTAAGTTCAGCTAGGCAAGCAAATGGGTGTTTTCACAGAGTTCTGTGTAAAGCACATGGGAGATTACTGATACCTGGAGTTCCATATGGGCACAAGACCTGCATTCTCTGAGATGCTCTGTTAGGTTGTGAATTCCATGGAATGTGGCTGATTTCTTCAGACACCTGAGCCTGCTGCCTTCAGTGGGGCAGTGGCACCCTACAACAATGTGGGCTTAAGCATGATGATGATGAATCATATGTTCTTGCAGCTCAGGAATATCACACCACACACACGTGGCAGCCTTAATGTTTTGTTACCCAGGTGAGCTGTAGGAAGAATGTAGGAAGAATTCCCTGCATTGCATGAATGTGACTCTATCACTCTAATCACAACATGATTTATCATAGAGCTTTGGGAATGAATTCCCCTGACACACATTTTTGCCCTGGAAATGGAAGAATTTCCCTCAGAGTGGGAAGCTTTTTTTACAGAAGGCTCTCTGCTTTTTGCTCCTGCTTTTATCAGACAGATGCACTTTATACTGTATTTTAAAACTATGCTTACCATATTTTGAAGCACAATGCATAGTACTTCTAGCAGAGCAGTGTGGAGAAACTTGTTGCATAAAAATGTCTCCCATATTTGATATATAAACTAGTACAGACAGCTGGTACAAGGGCTATACTTGCAGTTAAAGAGGCGAAACTCTTTCCTCGTGAGACATTGTCAAATTATTGACAGCACAAAACTGCAGAGTCATGAGCAGTTTGGAGCATATTGGAGCATACTGTAGTGTTTGGAGTAGGACCTGCAGTTTTTCCCACACGTTTTGTCCTAAGAGAAGATGGTGCAGTAATTATTCATTTTTCTTTATAAAGCCATAGCAATTCGGCGCTAATTCTCCTAGCTGAGGGAGAAGAAGGGGACTGTGGTCTCTATTTAGGCATAGCTATTTTACAAGAGAATACAGCTGACAGTGACAGAAAACTTCCCAACAGAGCTCACAAATCAGGGACAAAAAATCCCCAAAGAACTCCAAAGTGCTTCCAGAAGTGCGAGCAATCCTCCTCAAAGAAAGAAAATGGTTTACAATACAATACAATACAATACAATACACCAGGTTGAAAGAGACCTCCAAGACCATCACGTCCAACCCATCAACCAATCCAACCCACCTAAACAACAAAACCATGGCATCAAGCACCCCATCAAGTCTCCTCCTGAACACCTCAGTACAATACAATACACCACCAGGTTGGAAGAGACCTTCAAGATCATCGCGTCCAACCTATCAACCAATCCAACCCACCTAAATACAATACAATACAATACAATACAATACAATACAACCCACCTAAACAACTAAACCGTGGCACCAAGCACCCCATCAAGCCTCTTCCTGAACACCTCCAATGAAGGTGACTCCACCACCTCCACGGGCAGCTGATTCCAATGGGCAATCACTCTCTCTGTATAGAACTTCTTCCTAACATCCAGTCTAAACCTCCCCTGGCACAGCCTGAGACTGTGTCCTCTTGTTCTGGTACTGGCTGCCTGGGAGAAGAGACCAACCTCTGCCTGGCTACAACCTCCCTTCAGGTAGTTTTAGAGAGCAATAAGGTCACCCCTCAGTCTCCTTCTCTCCAGGCTAAGCAACCCCAGCTCCCTCAGCCTTTCCTCATAGGGCTTGTGTTCCAAACCCCTCACCAACCTTGTTGCCCTTCTCTGGACACGCTCCAGCAAGACAACATCCTTCCTAAACTGAGGGGCCCAGAACTGGACACAGGACTCAAGGTGTGGCCTAACCAGTGCAGTGTACAGGGGCAGAATGACCTCCCTGCTCCTGCTGGCCACACTGTTCCTGATGCAGGCCAGGATGCCATTGGCCCTCTTGGCTGCCTGGGCACACTGCAGGCTCATCTTTAGCCTCCCATCAACCAGTACCCCCAGGTCCCTCTCTGTTTGGCAGCTCTCCAGCCACTCTGACCCCAGCCTGTAGCACTGCATGGGGTTGCTGTGGCCAATGTGCAGAACCCGGCACTTGGATGTGTTAAATCTCATGCCGTTGGATTCTGCCCATCTGTCCAGCCTGTCGAGGTCCCTCTGCAAAGCCTCTCTGCCCTCCAGCAGATCAACTCCTGCCCCCAGCTTGGTGTCATCTGCAAATTTACTGATGATGGACTCGATGCCCTCATCCAGATCATCAATAAAGATGTTGAAGAGCATGGGGCCCAGCACCGATCCCTGGGGCACACCACTAGTGACTGGCCTCCAGCTGGATGTGGCACCATTCACCACCAATCTCTGGGCTCGGCCCTCCAGCCAGTTCCTAACCCAATGCAGTGTGCTCCTGTCCAAGCCATGGGCTGCCAGCTTGGCCAGGAGTTTGCTGGGGGGGACGGTGTCAAAGGTCTTGCTGAGGTACAAGTAGACCACATCCACAGGCCTCCCACATCCACCAGGCGGGTCACCTGATCATAGAAGGAGATCAGGTTGGTCAGGCAGGACCTGCCCTTCCTAAATCCGTGCTGCCTAGGCCTGATCCCTTGGCCATCCTGTAAGTGCTGTGTGATCGCACTCACGATGACCTGTTCCATAATCTTGCCTGGCACTGAGGTCAGGCTGACAGGCCTGGAATTCCCTGGCTCCTCCAACCAACCCTTCTTGTGGATGGGCACCACGTTGGCCAGCTTCCAGTCTTCTGGGACCTCTCCAGTGAGCCAGGACTGCTGAAAAATGATGGAGAGCGGCTTGGCCAGCTCATCTGCCAGCTCTCTCAGCACCCCAGGATGGATCCCATCCGGTCCCATGGCCTTGTGGGGGTCCAAGCAGCTCAGCAGATCTCTAACTACCTCCTGGAACAGCGGGAAACTATGCAGCTCCCTGGCTCCTTCTGCCAGCTCTGCAGGCCAGCTGTCTGGAAGATGTTCTGCCATGCTAGGATAGATTGAGGCAAAGAAGGTGTTAAGTACCTCTGTCTTTTCCTCATCCTTTGTTGCAATGTTCCCCTCCGTGTCAACCAAGGAGTGGAGGTTGTCCTTACCCTTCTCCTTGCTATTAATATATTCATAGTGTTAGTGACCAATTTCTTGTTCCTAGGCAGATGCTTTTGAAAAGGGAAAAATATACCAACAGTTTTGGAAAAATAAAATATTTATTTTGATTGTGCTGGGAGAACTAAAAGATTGCAAGAAACTGGCTAAAAAGAAAGCAAAACTAAGAACTAGCTGTATATTACTATGATGGGAAGGGTCATCACCTGTATCAGCAGCATCCAGGAGTGGCAGACTAGAAGTAACAGAGAAGGATGAAGAATGGCATTTCAGGTAGAGAACAAAGAAGTCTCTGCTTCTGTAAAAGTATATGACTCTAAAAACCTTGAAGTCAAAAGAAATGTCTCTCTCACAGACAAACAGCAAAATGACGGTATGCCAGGAGGAAATAAATCTTCTGTTCCATTAAGGCAGCCAGAAAGCTAGTAAGTTATCATGACATTGGGGTTTTTCTGATGGACTAGGATGTCTTCCAGACTTGTTACATGTGCTAATAGATAAATCAGTTTGGCTGTTACAGGACCTGATGCCCAGAAAATCTATTTCATTACAAGAACAAAACAACTGAAAATGGGAGCTGTGAAGAGAATGGAAAAGGTGACTTTATTGTCCCAGATGCAAAGAGCTGGATGAGTACCATGATGTTTTCTTAGAAACCTTAAAAGCAATTTGCCAGAGACCATTAGTGCTTCAAACAAGGCACTAAAATGAGCTCAACATCAAAGGCCTGTGAAAAGAGAAATATAAACTTACTTGACATCAGCAAAACATGTTAGCCAACAGTGCCAACAAAGGATATTAATAAATGTCATTAGAGCTACTTCACCATATTTGGGTTGTCATCAGGTTGACATAAATGGCAAAGAATGACATCTGAGGTAAAAACTAAGGGCAAGGCTTTCAGTGTTACCAGAAAGATATACAAATACAATTCTTAGGAGCTTGCATCATAACGGATGGTGTCCTGGTGGCAGAGATACAGTGACAGCTTGGGGATGTCTGCTACAAATCATGGGAGAAATCCCCACTCTCTTCTGGGACCATCCAGTGATGCAAGACTGCAGTTGGAAGTGGTGTGACATGCAGGAGTCCACTGGCTGCCCAAGATTCAGGACCTGACCCTGAGAAGGCAGTAGTTAAATATGTATCCCCACTAAAGGAATTCAGTCAATTTGCAGGCTATTAGCACTGGTAAACTAGCTGTGCTTTTTTTCCCTCAGAACCTTCCACTGTAAGTAAAATTTCATTATCACAGTTGCACAAATGTGGTATGTAGTTACCTCAACATGGCCTGGCTCTCGCATACTCCAGAGGCTGACTACCGTCCCCAGAACATTGTACTGTGCAAAAAAGTATGACAGAAGTTGCACAAGTTGCAGTAGGTGGCTTCCTTGTTGAAGGCCACACTGAAACAGGGGCTTGCAGAACTGTGCATGTGTGAAAAGTACATAAGAAATAGAATTGTAGATATGCCTGGACTGGAAAAGACCTATAAGGTATCCAGACCAACCATTAACCTAACACGTCCGAGTACACTGCTAAACCATGTCCCTAAGCACCACATTTACATGTCTTTACCTCCAGGGATGATCACAGAATCACAGAATGATAGGGGTTGGAAGGGATCTCTGGAGATCATCTAGTCCAAACCCTCTGCCAGAGCATGCATAGGATGTCATCCAGGAAGGTTTTGAAAGTCTCCAAAAAAGGAAACCAAGGAAACACCACAGCCTCTCTAGGGAGCATGTTCCAGGGCTTGACAAACCTTTCAGTGAAGAAATTTTTCCTAATGCCCAAAGTAAATATCCCCTAGAGCAACTTAAGGCCATCTCCTCTCATGCTGTCACTTTTTACAGGAGAGAACAGGTGAATACTCACCTTTCCACAACCCCCTTTCAGGCAGCTGTAGAGAGTGAGGTCTCCCCTCAGCCTCCCTTTCTCCAGAATAAACAACCCCCATTCCCCTAGCCACTTTTGATAGGACTTGCTCTGTAGCCCCTTCACGGGCTTCATTGCCCTTCTCTGGACCTGCTCCAGCACCTCAATGTCTTCTTGCAGTGAGGGGCTCAAAACGGAGCACAGTACTCAAGGTGTGGTCTCACCAGTTCTGAGTAAAGAAAGACAACCACCTCTCCAGTCTTGTTTGCCACACTATTTCTGATACAGGATGCTGCTGGCCTTCTTGGCAACCTGAGCACACTGCTGCTTCATGTTCAGACAGCTGTTTATCAGTACTCCCATGTCTTTCTCTGCTAGGCAGCTTTCCAGCCACTCTTCCCCCAAGCCTGTAGTATTATTACATGGGGTTGTGACCCAAGTGCAGCACTTAGCTGGTTTAACCAAACCTCATACAACTGGCCTCAGTCCATGGATCCAGCCTAGCCAGATCCCTATGCAGAGCCTTTCTACCCTCAAGCCTATCAACACTCCCACCCAATTTAGTGTCATCTACAAATTACTGAGGGTGTGCTCAATCCCCTCATAGGTATCATTAATAAAAATATCAAACAAGACTAACCCCAGCAATGAGCCCTGGGGAGCACCACAAGTGTCAACTGAATTTAACTCCATTCACCACCACAATGTGGGCCTGGCCATCCAGCCAGATTTAACCCCAGAGAAGTGCCCATCCATCCATGTCATGGGCAGCCAGTTTCTCCAGGAGGATGCTGTGGGAGGCAGTGTCAAAGCTTTACTAAAGCCATGTAAACAGCATCTGCAGCTTTTCCTTCATGCACTAAGCAGTTACCTTTTCATAGGAGATTGCCAGTCAAGAAGGACTTGTCCTTCATAAACTCATGTTGATTTGGCCTGATCACCATAATGGCTTTCATGATGATCTCTTGAAGATGCAGGAACAGGCTGTACCAGTGTCCTGGAAGACGAGCCGCCGGGGCAGACGGCCAGCCTGGATGGGCAATGAACTCTTAATAGAACTAAGGGAAAAAAAGAGGGTGTACCATCTCTGGAAGAAAGGGGAGGCAACCTACGGAATGTTTAGGGATGTTGCTAGGACATGCAGGAAGAAAATTAGGGAGGCAAAAGCCCATTTAGAACTTAGACTGGCCTCTGCTGTGAAGGACAGCAGAGGGACCTCGACAGGCTGGACAGATGGGCAGACTCCAGCAGCAAGAGACTGAACATATCCAAGTGCCAGGTTCTGCACATTGGCCACAGCAACCCCATGCAGTGCTACAGGCTGGGGTCAGAGTGGCTGGAGAGCAGCCAGGCAGAGAGGGACTTGGGCGTACTGGTTGATGGGAGGCTGAACATGAGCCTGCAGTGTGCCCAGGCAGCCAAGAGGGCCAATGGCATCCTGGCCTGCATCAGGAACAGTGTGGCCAGCAGGAGCAGGGAGGTCATTCTGCCCCTGTACACTGCACTGGTTAGGCCACACCTTGAGTCCTGTGTCCAGTTCTGGGCCCCTCAGTTTAGGAAGGATGTTGATTTGTTGGAGCATGTCCAGAGAAGGGCAACAAAGTTGGTGAGGGGTTTGGAACACAAGCCCTATGAGGAGAGGCTGAGGGAGCTGGGGTTGCTTAGCCTGGAGAGGAGGAGACTGAGGGGTGACCTTATTGCTCTCTAAAACTACCTTAAGGGAGGTTGTAGACAGGCAGATGTTGGTCTCTTCTCCCAGGTAACCAGCACCAGAACAAGAGGACACAGTCTCAGGCTACACCAGGGCAGGTTTAGGCTGGAGGTTAGGAGGAAGTTTTACATGGAGAGAGTGATTGCCCATTGGAATGTGCTGCCCGGGGAGGTGCTGGAGTTGCCATCACTGCAGGTGTTCAGGAAGAGACTTGATGGGGTGCTTGGTGCCATGGTTTAGTTGACTAAACCATGGTGTTGGGTGATAGGTTGGACATGATGATCTCGAAGGTCTCTTCCAACGTGGTTTATTCTATTCTACTCTATTCTACATCAATTTATATAAAATCCCTTGCTGAATACAAGAAAAATAAAACACTCTAGATTTTAGTTTTTTCAGATCATGTTACCAGCAGCAGCACTGCCCATTTAGATCCTGTTGCTACTAAAGATAGTTTTAAAACTTGGTGTATGGAAAGTAAAGTTACATTCAGCAGGGTTCATAATTAAATCACATTAATATCTTACTCAGTAATTGCTTCACTCTTTCTGAACACTGCAGCCTCATGCTGCATTTTTCTGAATTTTTCTGAAGTTCTGAATTCTAATGGTTATGGAAGGATCTGTTTGCACTGACTACTGCTGTGACTGAGTAGGTTTAGACTGGACATTAGGAAAACATTTTTCATAGCAAGAGTGGTCAGGCATTGGAATGTGCTGCCCAGGGAGGTGGTTGAGTCACCAACCCTGGATGTGTTTAAAGGTCATTTGGATGTGGTACCTGGGGATGCGGCTTAGGGGTGAACCTTGTAGAGCAGGGTTATCAGTTGGACTCAGTGATCCTGAGGGTCTTTTCCAACCTGAACACTTCTGTGATCCTGTGATTCTGTGATCATCTGTAGACATATGATGGTACAATTGACTCCAGAGGGAACTGGCTTCGTTTTCCAGTGCTGGTTATTCTAGTAGGTCTAAATGAATATCAACATTTACAAAAGTCATACCTCATTATTCAGGGACTTGAGCACAGATCCTGGATCCAGCTTCAGATTCTAATGTTTGTTCCTGATGATTCCTTACAACACAGTAAATCCTGTCTCCTACACACTCCTACCCGTCCAGCCTGCAACAAGCTTTACCTGTGTCAGTGGAAACATCTTGATTGCTATTGATTTTCCTCACATTATGGTTATATTATACAGGGATCTATACTGATTTTAACTGCTTTCCAGAGGCCTTTTGGGTTTTTCTGGGATCTGGTATGCCTCTCCTTTTTATTTGACTTATTTTGACTTTTATTATGACTTGCTTCAATTTTGACCTACTTAATTTAATTTCTTTATGGTCAGTCTCTACATAAGAAAAAGCTCCAAAAACATAATTTCCTGTTTTAATTCCACCACTAAAGTAGTGAGTACAGTGATGCCTGTGGTAGGCTTTTACCTAACCTAGTAAATACAATACAATACAATACAATACAATACAATACAATACAACAGGTTGGAAGAGACCTTCAAGATCATCACGTCCAACCAATCCAACCCACCTAAATACAATACAGTACAATACAGTACAAAACAGTACAATACAGTGCAAAACAGTACAATATAGTACAATACAGTACAATACAACCCACCTAAACAACTAAAAAACTAAACCCTGGCACCAAGCACCCCATCAAGCCTCTTCTTGAACACCTCCAATGAAGGTGACTCCACCACTTCCACAGGCAGCTGATTCCAGTGGGCAATCACTCTCTAAAGCAAAATAACATGTGTCACACAAAGAAATAGAGCAATTTTATTTTAAAAATGCATGCTAAGTTGAACAGCTCCTCACATCCTCTCTTGTACCCTCAATACCAGAGGATGCGCACACCTGCAATGCATACAAATAACCTAACATAAATAAGGCATCTCATATGATGCAGGAGCAGGTGTGCAGAGTTTAACTATGACCAAATGGAATTCCTTTAACACTTTAAACACTCCTTTAACACTCCCTTCTTATTCCTCTTGAAGTCATTTACATCTGAAGAAGATTGTAGAGGACCCCTTTTCCAACAGAGACAGGGGACTGTCTTTCTCTTGAGGAGTGCTTTTGTGCAGTTACAACTACTGTGTCTTTGTACTGCTGTGACATCTATAGACCTTGGTCAAGGCCTATGACATTATTCTTGGGCCAGATAAGCGTATTGACTCCACATTACCAAATCTTATTTCTTAGCACTCTAGATCTCTTTTGATGACAGGACACAGCAGACTGAGCCATTCAGTCCAATTAAGACCCCTAGGTTGCACCATCTCTTGCCACAGCACCAGTAGTAGCTGGTGAATATTATTATTCTTGCAGGAGCTGACAGTCTTTATTGTGCACTGGGAACCACAGTGCCAAGCACAGAGCAAGCACAGAGCAAAGGCAGTTTCCCCTTTGGGAGACTGCAGTGTGGCAGCAAGAGGAGGGCTTGGGAAGGAAGGTGGTAGAGCACAGGGAAGAAGTGTGAGGGCACTGGCTAATCAGACAGAGTATTCACACTCACAAAAGCAGTCTGAAGCTGTCAGACTGCCTATGAACAACTGCAAAACCAGCCATGCCTCCTCCTCTTGCAAGAAACCATACCTCCCAAGTTGCAGTGTGGTTCTTCCAGTCATCATCTGAGTACACAAAAAAACAACCAGCAAACAGAGGAGGACAGCAAGTCTGCTTAAAACCACCCTTGTAGATGCAGAGATGGGAGCAACTGAGCAGAGCTGGTACCAAGGAAGTGCTGAGGTCCCTGTGGCCCGAGGGATCTTGTCATCATGAACCCCACTTGAAAAATTTCCTGGAAAAAATAACCCCAATTACCGCGATTGAGAGATGGAGACAAAGCTTGATGCAAGCAAAGTGTCTACTTTATTGTACAAAGTCTTTTCTTTCTATAGGCTAACATAATCAAAAGCAACTCGGGATTGGTAATTAGATGTGTCCGTGCGACAGGTACAGATTCGTGACTGGCTGCCGAGAAAATGCCAGGGAACACACATATCCCTTGGCAAGGCTCAGACAGGTGTTAGACAAAAGGCAAACGATCACACATCTCTTATCTAAGTTCAGAGAGAAGACAAAAGACTCTATTGCAATGTTTACCAGCTCTTACTCTCAGCTCGTTGTGTGGCTTCCCTGAGTCACAATGGTTGCTAGTAACCAGCTAAATGCTTCTTTCTCTCTACACAGCTGCAGTTTGCTCCCAGGGTTTGTGGCCTACAAGAGCTAAAACATTTCCTTCTATCAGCTGAGCATTGCTTGAGGTTCTACTCCCTAAATTCAGTCCGTCACCCAATCTTAAATGTCCTGTTGCTTCCTGAGTGCTCAGCTACCAGTGATAGCCATTGCCCTGGAAAACTTTGCCAGTGACCCTAGAAATAGCAGTCCAAATAAGGATCCAATTAATTGACATTTGTTCTATGAAATCTCACGCTGATGCAGTGCTGAGTGAAGGAGTCAATCCACTTCTACTTCAGGCAAACTAGTGTTTATTTCTTTCCTATGCCCATGAATCAGCAGAAAGAACCTGCTTTCTTTAGCCCTACATGATAAGCTCAATCATCTGATCCAGAAGCAAGAGGTTATTTGTGCAAATTGACATGGAAAATTTTAAGGCAGCTCCATTTCTGCAAGAATCCTAGGAGACTGAAGTTGTAGCATGAGACACACAAAAGGGGTGAGAGCAAAATAAATAAATTAATAAAGTCAGTAACTGGAGAATCAGTGAGAAGCTGATAGAAACAAAATGGCTTTGTGCAGTGATTTTGATGCCTTGGTTTAGTGGACAGCATGAGAAATACCGTAGGCTTGCATCCTTGTCTCTGGCCCAGATCAGCCCTTGAGAGAGAAATCCCTGGAAGATGCTGTAAAGAGGAGTGGTGGTAAGGACAGTGGGATCCTCTTGCCAGACTTTCTGCCATGGTGACCTCCATCAGGGGCACACAATGCATGTACCATACAAACAGAACATACTCCGTCACTTGCAGCACAGGTTCGAGGGGAGACAGCATCTCACTTCTTCCACATTGTTCCAGCCTCTTCCAGCTCCTCTACCCCCTTCCAGATGGATGGAGAAGTGCCATATTTCAGCATTTGGGTGTTGCATGTCCCCTGGCAGTGATGTAGTGTTGTCACTTCAAACACAAAAGGGAGCTCCAATTGTTTGCACACAAGGCTGCTGGGCTAACTGCAGGAGTACATACTGTTGTCTCCCAAGTCAGTCTTCAGCAGAGTTCTAATTTGTTTGCTCAGAACTATTCATCTACAGTTTCTAAACCTCACACAGAGAAGATTTCAGCAAGTTACAAAGTTCTAAACCTTTTCCACCTCCTCATGTCATTCTGATGTTGAAAGAGCAGATGAATTATTGAACACTGAAAATGAGGATGGAATTGAAAAACAGACAAGCTAATGCTTACTCTTGTCAATGTATCTGCTAAAGCTCTTGCTGCCCCATTATACCAAACCTTTGGTTTGTACCATTTAGAAATCAGAACCTAAAGAAGATCCTTGGCAATATTTTGTCAGTAGATAAGCTGATTAAATATTAAACTTTTTTTTTCCTCCAATCTCTAATCAGAGGTTTCCCTTCATATGGCTTCTCTGTACCCTGAGCCTCAAGTTACTGTGTCTCCATTTTATATGAAAGCTTTGCTCACGTTGCTTTTTGGGCTCTGCAGCCTTCACAATGTGACCCTCTCACTGCTGGCCCAGTAGGCAACCTGATGCTGCCTCTGCTTAGGTCACGTTAGCTAATGAGTTCAGATCAGGTCCAATGTTTAGCTTGTTAAGCAGGTCCTGTGGTTTCCCAAATAAATGCACCATGCTGAAAGAAGACTTTTACAAACTGAGAGAAAGCACCACGATTTGGAAATTCACATTAGATGGACAAAAATATTTCCAAATCCCTCAACAGGAGTGAAGCAAGTCTGATATAGATTAGTTGCCTTGGAAATCAGATCCTGCCAGTGGATCACCTACAAGTCCTGAAGAATCTTCTTCAATGGGAAAAAAATAGAGTTTTTGGTTTTCTGGACAGTATCTCAGTGTGGTCATTAAAAAAAAAATAGTGAATAAAAGAGACAATGCTGTCATTCATTAGTAGCAAATATTAAAAAGGAAAATAGAGATAAGAGGCATAATAGCAGCAGAAATGTTAGCTTTGAACAGTGACAGCTGGATGTTCATTTTGGTAATTTAGGATTATTTTGTGATTTCTGATGAAGTTAAACTGGTTGTGACGCATAAGCAGCATAAAAATGTTCTTGTAGAGCAGCTCAGTGGCTCCCTGGTCTGTCACAAAGTCTAGTCAGCAGAATAGGGTGAGGATGACCAAAGAGGAAAATGTATCTAATAGCATTCTCTGTCTGTCCTACTCTGCCTGGGAATGTTTTGTGGGCAGTGCTGAGCCAGCATACCCTACCAACCAAAACTGTGTTCCCTGTTCATTTCCTGAATTCTGCAGCTTTGGGATTTGATGAGCTGCAGCAAGAACCTGCAGCAAGTCTTGTTCTCAGCATCCTGAGTATCTGGGCTCTGACCCTTTCAGCATGCCAATCCAGACTTAACCTGTCTTTTCTGCATCCAGAGAACCTAGTTTTGAAATGCATTTCCTCAGCTCCTGCTTAGACATTTTATTTTCCAGGCAAGAAATATAGGTGGGTCGTAAGTCACTAAACCATCCCTATTCCACACAGCACTTCATCACATACTGAACTGTAACTTTAGTACTGACCTGAAGGGGATGTGAGCACTTACTCAACATGCTGTCCGTGCTAAATTATTTTCTTGGGCAAGGACTGGCAGAAGGATCAATGCTAAGCAGAAATGGGGCCTTGCCAGATTTTATTTCTTAGAGATCAGCTGGCTTTTGCTGTTGTTTGGCTTTAAAAAAGTCACAACGACGTTGCAAGGGTATATTTTACAGCAGAAGAAAAGATACTTTTTTTTCTATACTCTGCCATAATTCAATAACAATTGAAGGGATAAAGCTCACTAAAATGATTTATATCTGTCCAGAAAGCAGAGATTAACATTTTCAGCTCAAACAGTGAATGCTTTACAGACTCAAAAGGCGAGAGCTCAAGAGTGATAACTGGGACTGACCTGTAGTCTTCTTGTAGCCTTCATGCAAAACTTCCTGCATAAACTTTTCTTGCATTCAGTCTAAGGCAGTTAATGTTTTGCGGAGATCCATGCAGTACTGCAAAGCAGTCTTGTGAACGTAGGATCATCAGCAGAGGCATTGTATTTATTTTTCCAGCTGCACAGCTCCAAGTGGCCTCTGACAATAAACAAATAAAGGACAGTAGCAGAATACAGGGTCAAATACAGCTCTGTGTTTAAAATGCAACACTAGTGATTACATTATCTTGGGATTTGGGTGCAGATGAAGATTTCATTTTCCAGTATAGACAGCTGTGACCAGGAAGAGCTCCCCAACATCTCTCAGCAACCGCAGTTCTTACCTGAAGATCTAAATTTTAGTCTTATGCTATTACGAGTGGTCACTCATGAGCCTCAACTCTCTCTCGGCCTATCAGGCTGTTGAGGCAGAGTGTTTGTGGCAGCATCAGTAACAAGATGTTCATAAGTACACAGACCCCTCCTCCTATCCCATGTGTGAACCCTGACAGAACAGGCTCAGTCCCACGGGGTGCAGGAGAGAGCAGACAGAGCCTACCACTGCCCTTCTACCCTGCTGAGTTGCCTTTTCAGCCCTGAAATGCCACCTCTGCTGAGGCTTTTTACGGAGGTACTGAGGTCCATCAGTGTCCCTCCTGTCATGGCCCTACCAAATTTGCTCTCTCCTGAGTGTTCTTCCCTTCTGGACCTCAAGGAAGCTTTTCTACAGCTTATATCCTCTCGCCTAGATGGATCCGCTTCTCTGCGATCTTTTGTGCTCATTTAAGGGAGTGGGAAAATTATTTCCTCCAAAGAAATCATATACAGCTCTACTTGTAAATCCCCTGTGACTCACTATGCTCATGATCGGGTTTCTTTTACCACTTTTGATGTCAGATACAATCTAAATTATAGTTACATGAGTCCCAGGCTTCTGCTATGCAAAGGATTTCCAACATATTGAAGCAAATCCTGATAACTGCTTAGGACTAAGCAGTATTATCTGAATATTTTTCCTTTTTTTAGTGTTTCAAGAATAATAATCATACATTACTCCACAGCAAAGCCATTATATAATGACCCACCTGTGGAAAAAACTTTCCCATGAATCTAGTGGTAGAGACGACCCATTTTGATTGCCTGTTGCTCCAACATGAAGCAGAAAAACACACCTCTGTTGCCCAAAACTGACTCTCCAGGAAGACTGGTGAGGAGAAGCCCATGGGTGGAGATGTGTTTGCTTGAGTAACATTCAGGATAGATATGCTGTGCTATCACAAGTATCTTCTACTTGTTTAGATTTACTTGGTGGCTGAAGAATAGCAGAAGTGATCACAAGGTTTTGCTTTTTTTGTTTCAGGGTGTAACTTTTGTTCCACAGTCCCTCTTTAATCTTCTGAGTATGATTTATAGCCTGTTTTGGTTTTATGCGAGAGCAATTATTAATTTCCTTTCTGAATGAAAAAAAAAATCATCTGCTATTTTGTGACTGCTTTACTCTTCAGGATTGCTGTTTCAGATTCCAGAGGTCCTAGAAATAGCTGTTGCCAATTGCTCATCAGGAGTTGGAAGACATGGGACACTAGGGTTAGATGGAAGCTATAGTGCTGATGGGAGAAAACAGCTGAATAAACAATGACAAGGATTCCCTACTTGCTGCTATGTGAGCCAGATACACGTACAGGACTACCCGGTGCATCTCTCCCTGGATGTGTATCTTGCCATGGAGAGGGCCTTAGAGATTATTTGCAGGACTTGATAAGCCGTCATCTGTCTCCCATTAACCAAGAAGAGAAGTTGAGGCAGGCCCTCAGTACACAAACAGTAAATCATACTAATTTCCACGCCTCTGTTTTACACCAGACTGACAACCTTCATTTTATATGTCGCAGACAGACATTCTGCTTTCCTACTCAGCTCAGTATGCACTGCTCACCACAGCCAACATCACCCCTGAAGGTGACTGAGTATTTTGAAACTTTGCTGCAAAGCATAAACTCTGATTTGTCTTCATGACCAGGCACAACTGCAAATATAATTGCCCACGATAAAAATAACCTTCCGGGACCCAGCCCCAGCTTTTAAATCTGTAGCCATTTCTGAAATGCAAGTGTAAGGGAAAATTAATCTGATCTAGAAGTTCCTGTTCACAACAAAGACAGAGGAGTCTAGTAAAACTTAATTCAGATAAAGGGAAAGTCCACAAGACAATTCTGTAGGGTCTCTCAAATTGCTGGAAGGCACATCTCCCCTTTTATCCTAAATTACTGGATGTAAATTTCCTCCTCCTTTCCTCCATTGGCTAAGGTACTCAGGATTTACAGTCTTCCCAATATGCCTACTACATGTACCCCTTCACAGGTAATCCTCCTGCATCACACATCGTGTGTTCATTTAAATTACGTTCTTCACTTCTCTGGGTGGAGAAGTGAATATTCAGTAGTCTATCAGCCTGCACTCTGTCCTAAAAGTTCAGAAATTCAGCCTATGTTCAGTGTCTGTTGCCTTCAGACAGCCCCATACTGATTTTACAGCAAGACCCCAGATAAAGCCCTCAGTGGAGGCTATAGATAAGGTGAACTGTCTGGTTCTTTCTTTGCTATTTCAACTCCCTCTCAGCCAATTCTTTGCTTTGTAGAGATACTACCCACCTTAATCCTATCACAAGCCACACATATTTACAGTTCTGCTGCTGAAAGGTGAGGTTGGAAGGTCATTGTGTCCTTCTGAGTTACAGTATACACAACCCAAAATAACTGAACATTTTACCTTTTTCTAATACAAAGTCTCCAAGGAAAACAAATAAACCAGGCAACCGACCAAACCAAACCCAAACCAAACAACAAGTGACTCAAAAAAGATAAATCTGGGACATGCAATTGAAGTTGACTTTGTCTATAATACCTCTGAAAATATGCCCCAAGCTCATAACCCCACAGAAAGCATTTACAAACACCAAAGATTGGGGTGATAGATTACAGGACTTGGCAGATGGAGTTGGTTAGTGTTGTACAGAGTCAATCATCACATTCATGCAATGCAGGTCCCCATTCTGCTGTTTAAAATGCACTTTATGACATTTGCATCCACACTGTCTCTCCACCTGAACAGGAGTTCTCCTTTCACCACAAATGAGGAAAGTGCATCACAGAGAGGGTGAATGATAGTGCCTCAGCAATGCAAGGTCAGGGACACCACAGGAACATTTGATTCATCTTCTTGGCTCAAACCATCAGAGGGCAATTCCTTGGGATGAAGAGAACAGACAGCTTTTTCAGCTCTTAATTGCTTCACCAATAGCTCCAGGTGTAAAGATTGTAAGGGGAAGATTGTAAGGCCATTGTTCATAATCTTTGTAACCATTAAGGACACCATTTTAAAAGGTTAATAAAATGTGAACCATCATTACGAATTGATGGTTCCAGTCTCTTCTTGAGACTGGCATTAGCACTATGATCTTCTGTGTCTTTTTGAAACCGTATTTTTCTCTCTCTTCTTACTCTAAGGACTTTTCCTACAGGTTCTTTAGATAGATTTGCTGGCTTAGACAAATTATTTTGTTGGGGATTTTAGAGAATAAGTGCAGTGGTCAGACCTTACTCCCTGTACACGTTCTTCCAGAACCTGACAAAAGTCAGCAAAAGTCACCAAAACTGTGCTAACTCCTGACAAAGATCAAGATTTGACTAACCAAGTTCTATGATAAAATTTGAGGGAGACTGCACCATTCTTTCCCTACGTGTTCAACCTAAGTCAGATTTTAAACAAAGAATGTGGAGGGGGGGAGTGGGAATTTCGAGGGCAAGGGAAGTTTTTTAATAATACAGAGATACAGTTCTTCAAGTAGAAAGAAGTTAATTGACTTAATGAAATCTGGGGTAAGAAATAATTACCAGAGTTAACTCCATTAAAAAAAACCCAACAACCAATAACAAACCAACAAACAACCAAAACAAACACAAAACAAAAACAAGCAAACAAAACCAACCAACCAAACAAGCCCAAAGCAAAGCAAAGCAAAGCAAACCAAACCAAAAAAAATATTACCACAGAGCCATGTGTAGCAAAAAAACTGGAAAGATCCAAACCCATTCATAGTTATTTTCTAGGCCAATGCTTCTTCTCATTTCCAGGATCTGGCTTTTTACTAATTCTATTGTCAACTGCATGGTAAGCATGAGGGTTCTGCATGCTGGGTCAAAAGGGCTAAGGAGGTAGCAGGGACAATCGAGCCTTCAGGGAGAATATGGAACAGCACCATGGAAATGGGGAACTTTCTGGAGGAAAGCATCACCTCCCAGGAAGGAGACACAAAATGCTGCAGGTACACTAGTGTTTTCCTTAGATGAGCTGTCCAGAACCATGCTAAGTTCTTCATATCTGTGTAACAGGTAGCTAATTTTCACAGCAAGAAAGAAAGATGATTTCAGGCCTTGTAAGATGATCATCTGCTTTTTGTTTGGTCTTTGGAGTTTCTCTTTCTCTCCCATTCTTGTTTCCCTTCCCTTAACTATTTCTGAGAGAGAGAGAAAAGTACCATTTTGGGTTAAAAAAATCCAGTCTTTAAAACTCATAATATCTCCTCTGCACTCCTAAGAGAGCGAAATTAGGACAGCTGTCTTGTACTCAGAGGGAGTAGATCATGGAGCCAGATTACAATCTGGCTTTGTGCATATGACTGTGCCTCACTGTTCTCTGGGTGCTGCAGTAATATCTTTGCATGCTTAGCTATTCAGATCAGAGGTAGGCAAAGCTTTCCCTCCTTCTACCACATTCATTTCCAGAGTGTACAAGCTGTCTAGAGGACAGACCCACCCTGCAGAAGGGGAAGTAATATGACTATGATAAGTTGTAGTCACTGGCTCTTAAGGAATGGCCCTTCCATTTCATAGAATCACATAATGTTAGATGTTGGAAGGGACCTTCAGAGATCATCAAATCCAACCCACCTGCCAAAGCAGGGTCACTTGGGGTAGTCCTTACAGCAATGCATCCAAGTGTGTTTCGAAAGTCTCCAGACAAGGAGGTTCCACAGCCTCTCTGGGCAGCCTGTTCCAGTGCTGTCACCCTCACTGTAAAGAAGTTTCTCCTCATATTGATGTGAAACGTTCTATGTTCAAATTTATATCCATTGCTCCTTGTCTTATTACTGTGCACCACTGAAAAGAGATTGGCCCCATCCATTTGACAACCACCCCTCAGATATTTATACTCATTGTTGAGATCCCCTCTCAGTCTTCTCAAGGCTAAACAGCCCCAGGTCTCTTAGTCCAGGAGATGCTCTCTTCTTTGCATTTTGCTTTTATTGCTCCTTGAATGTGCTAAGAAGGAAAACATTTGGAAATGGTTCAGTTGTGAGTAGTGCTGGTTGTGAGAGCCTTGGTGACTCTGCATTGCAAGGAAAAGAAACTTGTTCAAAGTCCCAAACCAGCAAAAGGAGTACAATGCTTTGTCATTTTAGGATAGGAGCAATTGGTGGAAAATGATCACAAGAAAATATATCTTTCCTGGAGGAAAGGTTTTCTTCTCTTTTCTTTCTGAAGGTTCTTCTAGTCTTGGGATTGTAAGAGAAACTCTTTTAAGGAAGCGAGAAAGAAATGTTCCTGTCAAACTAAATGCCATTCGTCTTGTAATTACTGTATTCAGAAGCCTTCTTTGCTTGATAAAATATTATGGGATCAGTTATTTTACAGGGTGAAATCATCTAGTCATATGCAAAACTATTGTCATCTATGCTTCCCTGAACCTTTTGCTTTGCCACCCTGTGGCACGTTTCACACACAGTGAAAAACAGTTGGCAAAAGTGGAACAAAAATCTCTTGTATGCTATCATAGGATTTTTTATGTCTGCCTGCTTCCGGATGTGGAAGCATTTGCAACTCTTTAGCTGAATCTAATGCTCATCTAATGCTCAGTCTTTAGCTCAGGCAAAACAGCCTGGAGAAACCAGACACCCTGCCGAACTGTAATCTGTTCTCATGCTGCAGGAGCAGACTGCTTGGATATAGAGGCACATTGTAAAGTTGTTGACTCTTGTATAGTGTTTGTTACTCAGGTATCTTTTATTACTTACATTTGGTCTTTGCTCAGAATCCACCCCCCCTTCTGTTATTTTGGTGCTAATTAGAGCTAATTGCTCTCAAAACTTTTCTCTTCATTCCTTTGACACTTTCTGAACTGTCAAATCTCATGAGCAGGCACATATGTTTTCTAGTAAACTACAGGCAGATGCTAACCTGTAACCGTTACCAAACACATTGCAGTATCATGAGTTAAGGGCTTGTCTGTGGTCAAAAGATTAAAAAAACATTTAAAATTCTCTGGTTAGTTCATAATCCCACTACTCAGAAGTGCTCTGGAGCCAAGCATAATTTATAGGATCAATCAGGTACAAAAAGTGTTCCCAGGAGATGCCAGACTCTGATTTAGGAGAGCCAGTGAGCTACCTTTTTCATGGCAATGTTGACAAACTCTGTCAGTAGTGGTACTCATGGGTATTTTTTATTAACTATGGCTGGAATGGGTTTGACTTACACGTTGTGATTCTGATTTCTTTCATCACTTGTGTGATGCCTGGCTCTGTCTATGTACTGAAACCTGGAAGAAAGGGAAGCATATCCTCTCTTCTGCTTTCAGTGTGGCTGCTCCAAAATGGGAAAGATTTCCACAGTGCCAAAGATGTCCGGCATATATATCTGCTTGTCCCTGACACTGTCCAAAGTTGTATACTGCACAGACTGGTGAGAACTGAGGGTGGACAAGTAGATGTAGAGGTCAGGACAGTCTAGAATGGGGAGGAATTTGGACTTGATGGTCTCTTCAGGTCACTTCCAGCCTTTAATGTTCTGTGATTCTGTGATGAATTTAGCTGCTGCAAAGGCAGAACTGAAACATCTCTCTGCTTTTGGTGCATCCATGTATGATCTGATAGTCATTTGTGTGTGTGTGAGTATTTAAGTCTGTTTATTATTTAATTATTTTTGTGCAGGAATGATTTTTGGACAGCCTGCACTCCCTCCAGTGATAGCAGCCCTCATTGGTATTTAACTGTAATTCCTTATCAGCTTTTAGGTGCTCCTCAGAGGAGACAAAAGCCCCACACTATACACTTCAGCTGTGAAGCAATGAGGTGTTTTGTGGTAGGCTGAAGATGGAAAAAGTAGTTAACATACAGAAAAGATGCTTTACTCAAGTCTTAAGGTGCAAGGGGAATAGTGGTATATCATAAAATGAATTTACATCCCTCATTCCTCATTCAAAATGTCCTAAATGTCTCTGTGCTGCTCTTCATTTTGGTAAGTATGCAAAGAACATCGATT
The DNA here is from genome assembly GCA_015227895.2 of Colaptes auratus. Classification (NCBI taxonomy): domain Eukaryota; kingdom Metazoa; phylum Chordata; class Aves; order Piciformes; family Picidae; genus Colaptes; species Colaptes auratus. Next base: position 35,503,237 of record CM026897.1, on the reverse strand, counting down.
GAGGAAAAGAGCTCTGGTGCACTAAATAAGTAACCAACCTGAAAAAAAAATAATGGGGGTGGGGTGTTGGGGGTCAGGAAGGGAGGCATGGAATCTAATGCATCAAAATTGTTTTGCAATAAACTAAATTAATCCTTTACTGTGATGCATTGATGTGTGAGACTCTTAGCTTATCTACTGCTAGAAGGCTTTATGCTTATTGCCGCAACATTACGAATACCAATCATTCTTGAGCACTCAGAAGAAGGTTGGTTACCTACTTGTTCAAGTAGTTACAGACCAACATGCTTTTGGGTTTGGCTGGATACTTAGGGTGCTTCATTATTCCTGTTCTTAGACTGAAAAGAGTTGTATATAGGCCATGAGAGTTAAGGGAAAAAATAAAGGGTAAGGGGCCACAAGGACACATACTGTAAATGGAATTTGGATCTTAGGCTTTGGAATATCCAAACAGAAAAGCTGAACAAGCACACTGACTGCAGCTAAAGAATTTGTATTTCTCCTCATAAACACAGGGTTTAATACACCATTTACTAAAGAGTAAATTTCACAGTCCCTCATTCTACTGTTCTTGTGCTTGTGTAGCAGAGGCTCTAGCCTGCTAGTGAAATGCAAAAATTCATACCTCATTTCTCTTGGACCTTATCAAGTCTTCAGCATGGGCACCAAAGCTTTTAAAATGGAATGCCTCCCTTCAGCTTGGCCCAAGAGTAGTCCTTCCTTACATCATAACTAAGATTAGTTCAGTACTCCTTCTGCAGGCTTATCTGTCATCTGCTCATGATGTGTTCTCTCTCCTTGCAACAGCACTTTGCTTCCTTCAATGCAGGTGAGTTAAAGACCCTGTAACTCAAAGACCCATCATAACTAGGGCTGCCAATAAGGTGATATGCCTGTTCCCTTGTGAACAATAAAACATTTAATTAAATACATTTTTGACAGAAGATTTTATTTTAAATTAGTTAAACTATAATAATTCCATCAAAAAATTCCATTCAGAAATAGTGGTGTCTTCAGGACACTTGGAGCCCCTAACCAGGGTACATGATAGCAAAGAAGACAATGCAGGCAACATCTTTGATAGCAAAGAGGGTGACTGATGATAGAATTTCATAGAAAGTGGAACAGTCTAAGTGTTGTCAGGTGAAATATCCATAACTGTAAACTGGAGATCAGAGAATTGCCCTATTACACTGGCTCACTGCTTTTAAGAGGAGGAACAGTTATATTGGGAGCTTCTGAGAAAAAAATAATTAATAGGCAAAGCTTCTCTGAAGGACTGGAGGTAGCTTAGACAGACACATGAGGGTTTAGGAGACACTGGGAAGAGGGAGTGATGGTTCTCTCACACTGGGTTAGTGGAGCCAGTGCTCTTGTCTGAGCATTGTCTTGGGGAGGAAAGCAGTAGGACAGGTAAAAATGCCAATGAATAAGTGTCTATAGACTGCCGTAGGCATGGGGATTAGAAAACCAATTTGAAATTAATATGTAGGCAGGAGAAGCAGATTCTGAAAGGAAATCCAAGTTTCAGGAGGAGCATAGAAAATGTTGGTCAAAGAGGCTGCACTTCCTCAGCACTGGCACAGCAAGCAAGAAGTGAGCAAGCGAAGAGTAGCTGTGCAGCAAGCTCTGAATAAAGACCATTTTTGGCCCTGTCACCGTCCTGTGTGTGTTATGATAGTCAAATTATTTTACCTATCCTGTGCTTTTGTCTCCTTCCCACTTCGAAAATGTTTAGTCCATGTCTGCATGGTCCTAGTATAGCAATACCTCAGTTTTTCAGAGGCCTTCAGGCACCATGGTAACAAAGCATTACCCAATTATAGTAGAAATAACAGAAAGGAGGCCAGGTCCAAGTATAGGGTGGGAAAAATAACACAGAGGAAAACCACAAAACATGCATAACCTTTACTAGAAGGAGGAGTGCTCATCATCTGTGAAATCCCCGTGTCTCCTTCCCTGTGTCCATCCCTTTCTCTCTTGCTACTCCTCTTGCATTGTGCTTTCATTTTTATAGCTATAAGCCAACACCCAGCAGCTAAAATTTACATGTGTCATTTTCAACTATAGCTTGCACATTGCTGCAAACTGGTTCTGTAAGCCCTGTTTCCATGGCAATGGAAGATAGCAGCATGGCAATAAATGGGAGAAAATCATCAAAAGGGAGTAGCATAATACCTTTATCTTACTTCTCCTTAGTAGCAGCAACAAGACAAATGCTCTCTATCTAAAGCTGTTTCCAGTGGTGGATGTCAAAGTGTTTTCCATATGTGACTGTAGTCAGTCTCAAAACATCCCCAAGGTAAAGAGCACTCCCATTTCACAATGGACAAATAGACTTTTCATACTTAAAGCTTGCATCCCAGATAGATATCAACTCCTTGTTTCAGAGTGGGCCTTTTAGTCACTGCACAGCAATGTCACACTATGTGATGACAGAATTGCAGACTCCGGTTTCAGGTTGAGTGCATTTTAAAGATGAAAATCCAAGATCTGGTAGACATTTGAAGGTGAATCTCTCCCCAGTACAAATCTTCCTAGCTATCCAGATCTATTCTTTTTTAGCATGTATATCACAGTATTACACCACTGTATTGCATTAATTGATGGATGTCTTCAACCTGGTGGTGGTTGCACCAAGCTCTGCCTACTAGTCCTATAGAAAATTGTATTAAAAATGTACAAATGAACACCACAGTCTTAAAACAAGTTTGATGCACATTGAAGTTTGTCTCTCTATTTCACAGTATCACAGTATCACTAAGGCTGGAAGAGACCTCCAACATCATCGAGTCCAACCTGTTGCCACAGACCCCATCACTAGACCATGGCACCAAGTGCCACGTCCAATCCCCTCTTGAACACCTCCAGGGATGGTGACTCCACCACCTCCCTGGGCAGCCCATTCCAATGGCAAATCACTCTCTCGGTGAAGAACTTTCTCCTCACCTGGAGCCTAAACTTCCCCTGGCACAGCTTGAGACGGTGTCCCCTTGTTCTGGTGCTGGTTGCTAGAGACAAGAGGCCAACCCCTTCCTGGCTACAACCACCTTTCAGGTAGTTGTAGAGAGCAATGAGGTCACCCCTGAGACTCCTCTTCTCCAGGCTAAGCAACCCCAGCTCCCTCAGCCTCTCCTCACAGGGCTTGTGCTCAAGGCCTCTCACCAGCCTTGTTGCCCTTCTCTGGACATGTTCAAGCATCTCAATGTCCTTCTTAAACTGAGGGGCCCAGAACTGGACACAGGACTCAAGGTGTGGCCTAACCAATGCAGAGTACAGGGGCACAATGACCTCCCTGCTCCTGCTGGCCACACTATTCCTAATGCAGGCCAGGATGCCATTGGCCTTCTTGGCCACCTGGGCACACTGCTGGCTCATGTTTAGCCAGCTGTCGATCAGCACCCCCAGGTCCCTCTCTGTTTGGGAGCTCTCCAGCCACTCCGAGTCCAGCCTGTAGCTCTGCATGGGGTTGTTGTGGCCAAAGTGCAGCACCTGGCACTTGGACTTGTTGAATGTCATCCCATTGGACTCCGTCCATCTGTCCAGTCGGTCGAGGTCCCTCTGCAGGGCCCTCCTACCCTCTAACTGACCAAAATCTGCTCCCAGCAGCCATTTGCCAGCTGCCATACAGTTGGTTATCTTTGCTTTCTGGGGTGTCTCTCTTGATGTGTTTCAACAAAGATAAAATAACCTTTTCTGCTTGCCCAGACAATAGCTGATGTGTATTGGGCAGATACACATTAGCCACTGGATAACCACTCTTTGGAATGTGCATAGACACGATCATCTCTACCCATCAGCTACCCTGCAAAGGGAGGATGATGCAAAGGATAAAGATTGCTCATCAGACTACAGCTGCCCTGGAAATAATGGGCAGAGGCTACTGCTATGGATACTCTCTGGAATATGCAATACTTGCCACCTGGACACATCCCTAAAAATCTGTATAAAAGATCTGAGCAACTACTGGCTTGGAAGAAGGGAAAGACCTGGGCAATGCCACTCTGAAGAAAAAAAGAAGAGAATACCAGGAAAGAAAAGGACGGAGACATCACCATGTAGCCTGGAGGCAGCAGACCAGGAGGAACCCTCTCCCTGTGTCCTAAGGTCCACCTGCTGCAACTAATGAGGCTGCTCAGAGAAGGACTTGGACTTCGACTTGGACTTTGGGGTCTCTCCCTCCCCTCCACCAGCAGATGACAGTACAGCCAACAAGGATGACCTCCACGCCAAAGCAGCAGCACCCTTCCTCCACAGACCAAAACTGTCTTGCAGGGTGAGGGGAGTGGTAATGTAATTCCTTTCCTCTTCTCTCTCCCTTTTCTCTCTCTCTGTCTTCTCTCTCTCTCCCTTCTTCTGATCCATCCACTTTATTCTGTTAATAAATAGCCTCGCTGTTGATATTTTGGCCTCATTTGTGCCTCTAATTTCATAACATAATTTCATAATATTCAAAAGAACTAAGTCTCTTTCCAACTCTGAATTGAGACAGGGTGATACAAGCTTTGTAATGAATGACAGTATTAATTCTGGATAGTTCCACAGCTTCATGGGAACACAGCAGCATGTTTACTGAAAAATGCTGGTTTTCACTTGCCTTCAATAAAAATTTGTATGTGCATCAAGAAGTCCATGGGAGGCAGCAGACTTGAGACCCCATGTTTCTAGAGCAGAATGCTTTCAATTTGTTCCTTTCTTTGGAAGAGAGATGAGACAAAATGGTGACAATGAGTTCACACACTTGTTCAGTCTGTGTCACTGGCAGAGGTGATGACAGAAGATTCCAGAGCAATGTGCAATATACAGATGGAATACTTCAAATTGATTAAACTGTGAATTATTCTTTGTACCTGGAAGGTTAGTAAGTCTGCTTATTCTTGTAGCCCATTTTGTATTTCTTCACAAATCTCACAAGTAAATGCTGAAGTGGTGAGTTAGGTAAGGCATTTTGATAAAGGAACAAGATAGCTAGTCAACTTGCTTACATTCTGCCAAGGGCACTTCACATAGATTTCATTGCACAAAGCAATAATCCATGCGTAACTCTGAAACAATCACATGGCTTGCTCTGGATCTTTATTATAAACCTTATAAATTGTTATTTAAAAAGTACTTAAAAATGCTTAAAAAGTCTGTAACTCATTTTGGCCTGAGGAGAGATAGTTCAATTCTCTTTGACCCTTACTTGGAAATGCTGGATTTTACACTAAGTCAAGCTGAGCTGATGTACCTTTATCCATAAAATTAAGTTGTTTTGGCAAGGTAGTTATGAACTGTAGAAAATGTTAAGTGATGGTGTCCTTCCAATCCAGCAAAGGAAAGCATGAATTTCCTTACTCTCTGATTAAAATTTTTACCTTCAGATATTACATGGAAAGAAAATTGGGAGAGTTTTCTCATGCTAGGAAACAGTCAGGACAAACTTGGTCAGAAAAAAAGCTGGAGCATTGAAATTCACTTCTTCTTTGAATTATATTGTGGAGCTTTACTTTCTGCCCCACCTAACCTTCCAGTAAAGTGAGATCACAGCAAACCTGAGAGACTTTTTGGCTGTAAGCCAGGGCAGACAGAGCATTAATGAGACAGAGAAAATCCTAGAATCATAGAAATGTTTTGGTTGGAATAGACTTCTAACATCATTGAGTCCAACTGTCAACCTAAGACCACAATGGCCATTAAACTGTGTCCTGTAGTGCTGTGTCTACATGTTTTTTAATAAATCCAGAGAGAGCGACTCCACCAGCTCCCTGGGCAACCAATTCCAATGTCTGAATAATCTTTCAGTAACAACATTTTCCTTTATACCCAATCTAAACCTCCCTCTGTTCAACTAGACCATTCCCTCTCATTCTATCACTTGATACTAGGTAGAAGAGATCAACATGCTACTCACTACCCCTGCGAATCTCATGAAGTTCAACAAATTCAAGAGCAAGGTCCTGCACCTGGGTCAGGCCAATCCCAAGCATAAATGCAGTCTAGGTGATGAGTGGATTGAGCAATCTTGAGGTGAAGGACTTGGGGAATGTAGGTTGATGTAAAACTCAACATGGGCCAGCAATCTGCCTGCAGCCCAAAAGGCTGGGCGTATCCTGAGCTGCATCAAAAGAAGAGTGACCATCAGGTCAAGGGAGGTGATTCTCCTCCTCAGTTTTGTTCTTGTGAGACCTCACCTGGAGTATTGCATCCAGTTTTGGGGCCCCTAACTCAAGAAAAACCTCAAACTGTTGGAGTGAGTACAGAGGAGGGCCACAAAGATGATCAGAGGGCTGGAGCACCAGCACAGGCTCCAAGAGTTGGGGCTATTCAACTTGGAGATGAGAATGTTCCATGGGGACCTTACAGAAGCCTTCCATTAACTAAACTGTTAGAAGGTAGGAGATCTCTGCAGAGGGACCTTGACAGGCTGGACAGATGGGCAGAGTCCAATGACATGAGATTTAACACATCCTAACTTCTTTAGGAGGGTAGTGCCCCAGGTACTGCAGGGTGGTTATGTCCACCTTTAGGAGCTTGATTCCCCTTTTATCTTGCTTAATGCACAGATACAATGCTTATCTTCAGATCTGAACAGTGATGCCTCTGCACTCTTTAAAGGTGAACATAGATTTCTTTGCCATGCACATTTAAGAGACAGTCCTGGAGAGAAGAGATGCCCTGCAGTGGGTCCTGTGCTCCAGAGTGAGGCTGCGCTGTGCCCAATAGCTCACCCTGCACCTTTGCCCCTCACATGGTTTTGCAAGTCGTGGATGTGTCCCTTTCTTAGAAGATTCTCAAATGTAAGCTCTGGCCTTCTTCTACAACTTGAATTAAAACAGTGTGATATCGAAGAAGGGAGTGGAGTGAGGTATAATACATCTGAAGGTATTTTGGGTTGGCTCTCTTTGGGAAGCCTCGAGGCATAGTTAATGGAAATCCTTTGGGTCTTTTGAGGAGAGAATCATCCACTTAGAGAATTAATTTCAGGAGCTGTTTTTAGAGCTGTTTGTCACCAAGAGCAGTTCAGTCTGTTTCTGCCGTAACTGCAGAGCCTCCATATTACTGTGGTTCAGTTTAGGGTAGTACTGCTGGGAGATGGCACCAGGAATGTACCCATATGCCCCACTCACAGATCACAGCTAACAGAGAATTGGAAGAGTATGGATGTGAAGATAACTAAAGTGATGCGACTGCAGGCTTCTTGCTTTGCATGTTCTACTTATCAGGTTGAGAACAGAGCCTTCAGTTTTGCAAATATTATTTTTTCTTCCAAACATTCTCCAGGAATCTTATCAGAAATGCTGAATGGGTTTTTCATTGAGCTAAACTGACAAAATAACTATTCAGTTGGGTTGTGACTCAAAAGATCTGGCCTCTGTTCCATGCTCTATTAATGAGTTTAGCTGCATCCATAAGCAAATCCCTTTCTCTACCTGTTACACAGAGTGGGGAAACTAAAGTGAAGAGGGGGGATTTAATCTGGTAATGTTTTGCTTGTTCAGGTGAAGACATTATCATTGCCCCATAACACATTTAGAAGGAAGGTGGTAAACACTGTTGAATCTTTGTAGAGTCAACATAGCACTGGAAAGCAGAGAAAAGGAAGAAACAGGCTTCTAGAAAGTTCTGGTCAGTCCTGCAGTTTCCTGGAGCCTCTAGAAATATATTAGTGCTTATCAGATCAGAGCATTTATCAGGGTAGTATTTAAGTTTATATAAAAAATGCAAGCATGTGTACATGTATGTTTATATATTGTCCCCTTGTACTCAGCTCTGGTGAGGCCACAGCTTGAGTATTGTGTTCAGTTTTGGACACATCATTACAAGAGAGATGTGGAGGTGCTGGTGCAAGTGAGAGGAGGGCAATGAAGCTGATGAAGGGCCTGGAGAATAAATCTTATGAAGAGTGACTGAAGGAGCTGGGGCTGTTTAGTCTGAAAAAGACAAGGCTGAAGGGAGACCTCATTGCTGTCTACCTGAAAGGACATTGTGGAGAAGCTGTTGCTGGTCTCTTCTCGCAGGTAATTAGTAATAGACAAGAGGCAACAGCCTCAAGCTGTGACTGGGTAGGTTTAGACTGGACATTAGGAAAAAATTTTCAGAGACAGAGTAGTCAGGCAATGGAATGTGCTGCACAGGGAAGTGGTTGAGTCACCAACCCTGGATGTGTTTAAAGGTCGGTTGGATGTGGTACTTGGGGATGCGGTTTAGGGTAGGGTTATCAGTTGGATTTGGTGATCCTGAGGGTCTTTCCCAGCCTGAATGATTCTGTGATTCTGTGATATGTAGTAGTACAGTTATATTGTTGCAATCATAAATGTAGGTTACAGTTACATAGTTATTATTATATAGGTTATATATTTAACTCTACACATACATAATTAGAAAATCACACACTTACATGTATTTATTTTTTTCTGCTTTAAAAAAATGAAGATGACTCCTAGTATAACTGGAGCCTCTCCTGAAAAAAATCCCAATTAAACATGAAATCAACTCATGTTTGTCTCTGCTCTTCTAAATGTGGTAGAAATCAATCAATCTATTCAAAAGATGTTGGAGAGACAGTCGATCAGTAATGTCTTCATTGCTGTAGAAAACCAGGCCAAAATCAAGCGTAGCGTTTGAAAAGATTTGCGTAGTCCTCACACTCTATCACTTGAATAAACAGAAATTATTTTGTTCAAATGTCCTTACAGAAGATCTGATTTAACAATTTGTTAACATGTTACATTTGTTATTTTCTAATTTTGATGGATTAATTACTGTTTTGCCTCCCATTTTCTGTCCCTTTGCAGTTGAAACCAATTTGTAAAAGAGCCAGGCAGAAGTCTTCAAAACCTCAGTCTCAGGCCAGTGATAACTTGGATCAGCTCCTCCTTACTCAGCTGCTTTATCTTGGTCTACACATAATTTTTAAATTAGGGGTGTTCACTTGTCTGGCCAGTGACTGTACCGATCCTGTGAGCTGATCACATCCAACTTCCAATTGACTTCAGGTGTTTCCTTGTGTACTGATGCACACCTGTGTCCTGTGTGCATCTTCAGTCCCTGAGCCGCCACTGTGTTCAATTGCCTGGCCACAAAGTTGACATCCCAGTTTTGCAAGTACTGGCTGACACAGGACTCAGATTTAAATGAACAATTCTTCCACTGGCTTTCAGCCAAAGCCTCTTGTTTCTTCCCTGCTGTTGCTCCCAAAGTCCACCAAAGTATACTATAGAGCATGGGCACGTGGAGGAGGAGACTTGATGGGGTGCTTGGCTGCATGGTTTAGTTGTTTAGGTGGGTTGGATTGGTTGATGGGTTGGTTGCGATGATCTTGAAGGTCTCTTTCGACCTGGTGTACTGTATTGTATTGTATTGTATTTGGAAATGATGAAGAAAGCAAGGGAAGGGAAAAACTATCAACTGCTTATATTATCCAATGCTTAGTTTTGACCCAGAGTGTTTATTTCTTTACATTAATTGTAATTATGGAATAATTTTGTGGTTTTATTTATGAGGAGTATAAAGCTTGTTCGTTCTGAAGAATGTGGACAACTCAGTTGTCATCGGGTAAGCTTTTCCAAAGTCTTGCTCACACTCTCTGTGAAAGAAATCAGAACTGTTTCCTCATCTTTCCAACCCCAGTCTGCTAGAAAATCCTGTCCAAGCGTTTTCAGCAGTGGTCATATTTCTAACAGCATTTTCTGGAAACATTCTCACTAAAGAGTTCCAGTAGTGTTACTTCTGCATTCTAGAGAAGATACTATGGGCAGGATTCCCAAATGTATCTAAAGATGCAGAATTGATGTCCTCCAGCTACTTTTGAGCATTAATGTGCTGGGGGCTCCAGCCTGATTCCGGTGATATTAGAGAAAACTGAAGGAATTCAGCACTGTGTATATAGGACTTGGCCCAAATAAAATTTTCATTTCCTTTGGATGAAGCAGTTAATTGTGACTTTTGGGGCATGAAAGACACCCTCTAAATAGATTATCACAGGTGATACAACAGATACCAGACTAACCAAGAAAGGTGGGAAATATTTTACTTTATAACAATTTGATAATTTTAGATAGCCTCCCAAAAAGTTTACATATTCATCACTGCTCTTTCTCAGAGTACAGCAGTTTTGTGTAATGTTTTTGGGTGATGAGAGGTTGAGAGTACTTATGGATTTTTTGGAAAGGTTCCTATTTCTTGTGACATCTGAACTGTGGAAGTCAGTGCAAAAGGTTCCTTTAAGTCCAGCACAGACATGAGTTCCCTCAACTTTGCTCTCTCCACTCAACTTTTGTGACATACGTTATCACACTGAGGGCCACTTGCTCAGAAACCACTTCTATTCTGTTTTCAGGAATAGGAGAATTCTTAGCAGATGCCTGATGTGAACATTTACTAAACCATGTGTGCTGTCACTACTTGTATGCTAGGTTGCTCATGTGCTGTGCAGGCAACAGCTTTTGGTCACATCGATATCCTGTTGTAGCAGCCTTTGTACTTCTTGCCCAGACTGTTTCTTCTCCTACTCCTCCACTCGCCTGCCTCCACTCCAGTGAATACTGTCTAATGATGTAAGACATAGCTGTTACAAATACTTGAATAAAAGTACAGTCTACTGTGGAACAGTGTGAATAATGGGAAGCCCAAGTACTCAGTGTTCCTGTATCACATTTCTTTACTTCTTTCTACTTCTTAAATTACTGTTATAAGCTTATAAGGACCAAGATGGCTTTTTCCATCTGATTTTGCATCTCATATATCACAGTGAACTAGGTTCAATAATAAAATAACAAGTATAGTGAAATGGCAATGGTTTAAGCATAGTAGGACACAAGGAATTTAAACTGTGCCAATCAGAAACAAGTGTCATTGTTTCTGAAGCTTACCAATAGTCTCTTTTCCAAGTCATTAACTGACCAGAACCACCAGAATCAATTAACCAGCAGTGCTGCAGTAGATGTCCCATCAACTGCAAAAAATAAACTCTTGCCTGAAGACATTCAGTTACATAAATAACCTATTAAAACATCAGTATTCAGGCTGGGTTGAAATAAAAGATCTATGTGACACTTCAACTTTGAAAGGAGGTCTTTCTTCCATTCTTCTTGGCTGTACCACTAGCCTTGGATGTGACAACTCTGTTTGCATCCAGGTGCAAGGGAAAAGCAAACAAGAATATTTTTGTATTCCTCATGCAATGCTGTACATTACTTTGGCATAACCCTGGTTTTTAGTTTGTGCAGGAAATCTGCTGCTCTGATCTTGCTTGTGAGTACACATGAAGCTAGAAAAGGTGTGACGGGTTATGCCCACCCTGAAAGTGGGGGGAGGGGGCTTGTGAGAGCTTTTCCTTCTCTGGAGGGGGTTTTCCCCCTGGGAAACTGAGTTAGTCTGTTCCCCTCCCCCTTCCTGTCCAGCAAGCCTATAAAAAGGAAGACATTGCAGCCAGTTGCTCTTTTGGTTCCTGCCTTGCCTGGAAGAGAGGACTACTGCTGGCTTAGTTTCATAGTTTCATAGTTTCAGTTAGGGTTGGAAGGGACCTCATGGATCATCTAGTTCCAACCCCCCTGCCATGGGCAGGGACACTCTACCCTAGATCAGGCTGGACAGAGCCTCATCCAGCCTGGTCTTAAACACCTCAAGGGACGGGGCCTCAACCATCTCCCTGGACAACCCATTCCAGGCCTTCACCACCCTCACGGTGAAGAACTTCCTCCTCATGTCCAGCCTGAATCTCCCCACCTCCAGCTTCATTCCATTCCCCCTAGTCCTATCACTCCCTCATAGCCTGAAAAGTCCCTCCCCAGCCTTCTTGTAGGCCCCCTTCAGATACTGGAAGGCCACAATGAGGTCACCTAGGAGCCTTCTCTTCTCCAGACTGAACAGCCCCAACTCCTTCAGTCTGTCCTCATAGGAGAGGTGCTCCAGCCCTCTGAGCATCCTCGTGGCCCTTCTCTGGACACCTTCCAGCACCTCCAGATCCCTCTTGGAATAGGGGCTCCAGAACTGGAGGCAGTACTCCAGGTGGGGTCTCACCAGAGCTGAGTAGAGGGGGAGAATCACCTCCCTTGACCTGCTGGCCACACTTCTCCTGATGCAGCCCAGGATCTGATTGGCTTTCCGGGCTGCAAGTGCACATTGAGAGCTCATGTTGAGCTTCTCGTCCACCAGCACCCCCAAGTCTTTCTCCTCTGGGCTGCTCCCCAGCCACTGCCCAGCCTGGATTTGTGCCTGGGATTGCCTCGACCCAGATGCAGGAGCCTGCCCTTGGTCTTGTTGAAGCTCATGAGGTTGGCTTGTGCCCACCTCTCCAGCCTGTCAAGGTCCCTCTGGATGGCATCCCTTCCCTCCAGCGTGTCTGCTGCACCACACAGCTTGGTGTCATGAGCAAACTTGCTGAGGGTGCACTCAATGCCACTGTCCATGGCACCCACAAAGATGTTGAACAAGCCTGGTCCCAGGACTGATCCCCGAGGGACTCTGCTTGTCACTGGCCTCCACTGGGACATGGACCCATTGGCAGCCACTCTTTGGGTATGGCCATCAAGCCAGTTCCTTATCCATCTAGTGGTCCACCCATCAAACCCGTGTGTCACCAGCTTGGAGACCAGGATGTGGTGTGGGACAGTGTCAAAGGCTTTGCTCAGGTCCAGGTAAACGACATCAGTTGCTCGCCCCTCATCTATTAATGCTGTCACTTGTTCATAGAAGGCCACCAGGTTTGTCAGGCAGGATTTGCCCTTGGCAAAGCCATGCTGACTGCTCCCAATCACCTCTTCACTACTCTTCTGAGTCAGTAGTGCCTCCAGGAGGATCTGCTCCATGATCTTTCCGGGCACAGAGGTGAGACTGACTGGCCTGGAGTTCCCTGGTTCCTCCTTCTTACCCTTTTTGAAAATGGGAGCAATGTTTCCCCTTTTCCAGTCTGTGGGGACTGCCCCAGTCTGCCAGGACTTTTGGAATAGAATAGAGAGGGGCTTAGCAACCTCCTCTGCCAGTTCTCTCAGCACCCGTGGGTGTATCCCGTCGGGTCCCATGGACTTGAACACTTTCAGGTTCTTCAGGTGATCACCTACCTGAGCTTCACTTACGATGGGCAGTTCTTCCTCCCCGTCCCTGGCATCGTCTGCCATGACTCCAGGAGTGTGGCTGGAGGCCCTTGCAGTGAAGACTGAGGTAAAGAAGTTATTGAGTACCTCAGCCTTTTCCACATCACTTGTGACCAATTCACCAGTTTCCTTTATGAGGGGGCCCACACCTTCCCTACTCTTCTTCTTGCCCTTAATATACCTGTAGAAGTTCTTAGTGCTCCCTTTAACCTCCCTGGCTAGATTCAATTCAAACTCTGCTTTGGCTTTCCTAACCAGGCCTCTTGCTGCTCGGGCAGCTTCCTTATATCCCCCCCTGTTCTGTCTGTCCTTTTCTCCACGTCCTGTAGAGTTTCTTTTTAAGTCATAGTGTGTCCAGGAGCTCCTTGTTCATCCAGGCAGGCCTCCTAGCGTTCTTCCCTGCTTTTCTCTTTGTTGGTATACATAGCTCCTGGACACAGAGGAGGTGGTCCTTGAATACTGACCAGCTGTCCTGGGTCCCTCTTCCCTCCAGGGCTTTGTCCCATGACACTGTGGCTAGCAGATTCCTGAAGTGATCGAAGTCTGCACGCCTAAAGTCTAGGGTCATAGGGCTTCCTGCTTCTCTGCCATGTGTTCAGGCCTGGTCCTCCTCCTCCCTGCTACATCCATGCCTCTTCAAAGAACTTCAAAGGACTTGTTTTGGATACATATTTTTCCTCATCCATCCTTGTTCTTTACTCTTGTGGACCCTTCTTGTTATTGTTTTATATATATATATATATATATATATATATATATACACACAAGGGATCAGGCCCAGCCAGCATGGCTTTAGGAAGGGCAGGTCCTGCTTGACCAACCTGATCTCCTTCTATGATCAGGTGACCCACCTGGTGGATGTGGGGAGGCCTGTGGATGTGGTCTACCTGGACCTCAGCAAGGCCTTTGACACCGTCCCCCACAGCAAACTCCTGGCCAAACTGTCAGCCCATGGCTTGGACAGGAGCACACTGTGTTGGGTTAGGAAGTGGCTGGAGGGCCGAGCCCAGAGAGTGGTGGTGAATGGTGCCACATCCGGCTGGCGGCCAGTCACTAGTGGTGTGCCCCAGGGATCAGTGCTGGGCCCCATGCTCTTCAACATCTTTATTGATGATCTGGATGAGGGCATCGAGTCCATCATCAGTAAATTTGCAGACGACACCAAGCTGGGGGCAGGAGTTGATCTGCTGGAGGGCAGAGAGGCTTTGCAGAGGGACCTCGACAGGCTGGACAGATGGGCAGAATTCAACGGCATGAGATTGAACACATCCAAGTGCCGGGGTTCTGCACATTGGCCACAGCAACCCCATGCAGTGCTACAGGCTGGGGTCAGAGTGGATGGAGAGCGGCCAGGTAGAGAGGGACCTGGGGGTGCTGGTTGATTGTAGGTTGAACATGAGCCTGCAGTGTGCCCAGGCAGCCAAGAAGGCCAATGGCATCCTGGTCTGCATCAGGAACAGTGTGGCCAGCAGGAGCAGGGAGGTCATTCTGCCCCTGTACACTGCACTGGTTAGGCCGCACCTTGAGTCCTGTGTCCAGTTCTGGGCCCCTCAGTTTAGGAAGGATGTTGTCTTACTGGAGCGTGTCCAGAGAAGGGCAACAAAGTTGGTGAGGGGTTTGGAACACAAGCCCTATCAGGAGAGGCTGAGGGAGCTGGGGTTGCATAGCCTGGAGAAGAGGAGACTGAGGGGTGACCTTATTGCTCTCTACAACTACCTGAAGGGAGGTTGTAGCCAGGCGGAGGTTGGTCTCTTCTCCCAGGCAGCCAGTACCAGAACAAGAGGACACAGTCTCAGGCTGCGCCAGGGCAGGTTTAGACTGGAAGTTAGGAAGAAATTCTATACTGAGAGAGTGATTGCCCACTGGAATCAGCTGCCTGTGGAAGTGGTGGAGTCACCTTCATTGGAGGTGTTCAAGAAGAGGCTTGATGGGGTGCTTGGTGCCAGGGTTTAGTTTTTTAGTTGTTTAGGTGGGTTGTATTGTACTGTATTGTACTGTATTGTACTGTTTTGTACTGTATTGTACTGTATGGTACTGTATTGTATTTTAGGTGGGTTGGATTGGTTGATGGGTTGGACGCGATGATCTTGAAGGTCTCTTCCAACCTGGTGTATTGTATTGTATTGTATTGTATTGTATTGTATTGTATTGTATATACATACACACACACACACATATATATATAGAGAGAGAGAGTTTAAAGACAATTTTTTACCCCTCTACTTCCAAACCGATTCCAAATTATTTCTTGGTAGATTTGCTCCTTCCATTTCTTTTTCTCTTGATCAGGAGAGAGGAGGGGGGATTGGGGGTGGGGGATTTTCAGCCTTGCCCCCCCATCTGAGCTCTTAAATCCCAGTTAAAGCTCAAACCACCACAAAAGTTCCCAGATTCAGTTATGGCCTCTCCCTTTGTTTTCTCATAGAGTATATTTCAGTCTCCCTTTTCTTTATCTGGGAGTCCTATATGAGGTAAAATTCACCAAGAAGACATTTTTGGTGCAACAAAATGGATCAAGAATATCAAATCAAAATATAGTGATAGGGATTAAGGAAGGGGAGGTAAGTATGGTTAAATTTAGTGAAACACCCTGAAAGGTCTCAGTCTGAGTAGAATTACACTCAGTGGAGTCAGCATGCTGTTGAAGGTTCATTTTTGCTGTGCAATCCTAGCCTAAATACACTCTTCCTGATGTGGTAGTCTGTATTGGATGGACAGAGATTCTTCAAAGAAAATGAAACACTGTTCTCTCCTGAATTTCACATTTATTAAAAGATTTCATCTTCTCCTGTGTAATGTTTGCATCATGACACAAATCATCAGCTTGCTTTGACCCTGACACCATTTTATAGGCTTAATAATAATAAATCTATGTCCTGAAATAGTTTCTGCAGATTACAGCAATCAATCAAAATTCAGGGAGCCTTAAACCATTAATGTCATCGGCAATGATCCAGCACCCTGGGAATCCATCTAAATCAGCCATTATTACTGAAAATGATCCTTAAGAGCCTTAAGATAAAGGTAGTATTTGGGAGCATAAATTGCAGTTCTATTTTTACCAGCCATTGGGGGATGATTTTCATGGTGATGTTTTGTATCTGTTTTGAACAAGAAAAAGCCAGAACAATTCTTTCTTTTGCCTCATGCAACTGTTTTGGTTATTGCAATAGAAAAATAGAATCCAATACTTAGCAGACTGATTTCCAGAGTTAAATTGAAGTATTTGTTATTTAAAAGAGTCTCTGGATTTTTTGAAGGAAAGGGAAAGAGCTGTCATCACAAGCCCTTAGCACACTTCAAGTTGAAATATTTCTGGTGCAAGGCAATGCCTCTAAGAGAAGTCACGTCCACTGTTTTGAACCATGGTCACCTGCAGGTTTGATAATTTCACACTCTGGAATTTTATGATGTGGAAAAACAATGCAAGACTTCAAGACAAAGCAATTCCTTCACAGAGAGATACATCTACAATTCCTTGCCTTGGGATTTTTTTGTGTAGTACCTGAAAGCCTAGCAATTAAAATCAATGGCAATACTGAAACGCTGCAGAACTCAGAAACATCTTTTTTTTTTTCCCTTCTTTTTTTTCTTCTTTTTTTTTTTCTGTGGGTAAAACTCAGTTTCCTTTTTTGGTTTGTGTGTAGATTTTTAATATTAGTTTTCCTTTACCTATTTTAATTCCATTTGTATGTGATTTTAAAATTGTATTTTTTGTTTAGTTGTTGGAGTTGAAGGATCTTAGTGAAACAGCCATACACTTTGGGGTAAGATTTTTTAAGTGTCTAAACTGTGTTCTGCTGTATATTGTGCCTAATGTGTGCTGACAGCTTATTGACACCCAGCTGCGAGCACACAACACATCTCAGATACGTTAATGCAGGCTCTGTGATCAGCACTGTCCTGAAAGAGCCATCATGTTATAAAGAACAGAGCTCCATCACTTGGGGGACCAGATACAAAGTGCCATTGAAGACTAGATCTGTCCTCATGGATTTGCTGGAAGCTAGTTAATTCCCCAACATCCTAAACCTAATGCAGCAGTGCTGAGACAGTTGAGCAATTTCTATCTTCAGCAATCAGTATCTCAGTAAAGATACAGCCAGCTAGCTGCAAAACACACCAGCAAACTCAAAGTTTAAGTCTCCTTGCTGCAGATAGGAATGGAAACTGGTTAGTCAGAATGGAAACTGGTTAATCAGACTGACCTATCACAAGGCATCTCTGAGAAAGGAACAACTTTTTTGTTTTTTCCCCCCTCAATGGCCTAATTTATCCATAGGTGCAGATACTGTTCTGCTGTTCATGCTTGAATTTCTCCTGGAAACAGAGCAAACCTGAACTATGTGGATTTTGAATCTTAATATCTAAAAAAAAAAAAAAAAAAAAGTTGCAGGCAAAAATATCCCTCAGGAAGTATGTTGTATGAGACTCAAGAAAAGCACCTTAAATTTGGCTCTAATTCAAAGCAACTATATCTACAGACAGGTGTCCACTGTCCCATTTCACACTACAAAGTGGAATATGTAAGAGAATAATTTTCTGACTCCTACCTGTGGGAATCAGTCTAGTCTTACAGCGTGGTTCCCTGTTTCTACAACTGTTATAATTCCCTGATAAGATATTAGCTGCTGATCCTCACTTGAAATATGACATTGGCCTTGTTGTCTGATAGTGGTTTAAATCAAGCTTCAGATATCTGGGGAAAAAATTTTCTCTAGATACCTGAGCAGACTCATTTCCAGTAAGAAATCTCTGAATTTTGCTCCCTGTCATGACAGAAGTCTACAGAATTCTGGTCACACCAGAAGAATGTCAAGTTCCTTTACTTGAAGCTGGATTATAGCCTGTAGACTCCATGCAGAAGAGAGAGACAGATGTAAGGGGAAAATGAACAAATATTGCTCTTCCTCCTATGTTCTGGGAGTTAATGAGAGAATAACCCTGTGAAAATCATAACCTGAGGAGCATACTAAGTCACCTTCTGTTGTTCTACCCCTAACCTTGAATTTCCCAAGAACTACGCAATTGACCTTTTATGTCTTTTAAACTTGATAGCAGTATCTTTCAAATACAGACAGGCAATTGTGACCTTAACAATGTCAAATAATTTTTCTACCATTAAGTGCCAGTCCTTCTCACTTAATTGATTTGCATTTGTGGCTGCAGCTCTCCCTGAGCTGGGTAGCTGTTGATAGGCCTACTGCTGTGGCAGGTGATGCAACGAACTATAAAGGCAACCTTTTATTTTAGTTTTTACTATGAAAATAAAGTCAGCTACTGTAAAGCAATTTGGGAAAATGAGTGACAAAGCCCATCAGCTGAATACTGTAGCTCATTCTATGTCTGAAACTTTTCTACAGGGATGGAAGTTAAAGACCAAGGGTGAGGATTTAAAAAGCCCTAAGTCTATGACTTGGGAAGTCAGTAACTTCTACTTCAATGGAGTAGAGGAACAAACAAAACAGTTTTTATTAGGACATTTCCAAGTTTTTTATATGTATTGAGGAAAACATTTGGCTAAAAAGGAAAAATATGTGAGGAGTAGCCATGTAATTTCTTGGGGTTGATGAGATTCTCCAGTGCCATGATTTTGAGGCTGATCTAGGGTCCATCTCATGGCTGCTACCCACAAGGTAAACAGGACAAATGCACATTTCTCTGGGTTCTTCCTCATTTGTGCCTCTGTGTGTCATACCTATCAAGCTGCATAAGATTACTCTGCTCCAGCTCTAAAACGTGGCCCTGTGATCAGTATCTAAACTGATATTATGGTGTAGGAATGAACCATAACAAATCCCCAGAAAAAGATGAAACCTGTGGACCTCGGTACTAGCAGAGCTCAAAGATGTTCCACATAATGACCTAATCTTCAGCTGAGGAGAAAAATAGCTTCTTTCTGAGTTGTGTTTTACCTTCAGCAGAACAAGCAGAGGTTAATGAAATATCTATGTGCTTCAAACAAGTTTAGATCCCCTGAGGCTCTTGGGAGAAACATTTGGACTCTAAATCACTAAATCCTGACAGTATCCCTGCTCTCAAAGGAGCGTTATCTTACCTAAGAGGAGTGCTAATTTGCAGTAAGCTGTATTTCTATGCACTCTGAACAGGAAGAGAGCATTTCGGAACTGGGATGCCTGGCATGGGTAGAGTCCCTATACTTCTGAATATTTAGGTTTTTTTACTTAACTATTGACCTTTCATTCTGACTATCTGATTCTAGAAATCTGAGGGGTTTGGTCTGTGGACTCTCATGTTCCACTTAAGCTGCAAATTGAGACATTTATATAAGCATGGGAAGGGAGAAAAGACCAACAGTATCACCTATATGCACAGTATGTTATTTGGCATAGACAGTCCTTCTGGCAACTAACTCCACCCCAGAGATTTTTAACTCTCTCTTGGTCCTTTGGAGAATCAGCCCAGATGCTGTCATGTTCCAGTATGGTGAAATTATATGAAAGACATTTGTAAAAATGTCTCTAGGAGCTGAACCTTAATAATTGAATGTATTTAATCCTGTTCTACATTCTCTCAGATATATATCATAAGGAATAAAAAGCTTGCAATAGTGTGACCTTCATGTAGATTAATGAAGACAAATTAGTACAGAAAAACCTGGCTTAAAAGTATGTATATCTTGCTAAATAAATCAAACAAGGTCTTTCTGAGTTTGGATTAGAATCATAGAATCATATATATATTTAGTTTGGAAAAGACTTTTAAGATTATCAAGATCAGCTGTTAACCTAGCATTGTCATGCCTACCACATCTACACATCTTTGAACACCACCACCACAGAGACTCAACCACTTATCTATGCAGCCTGTTCCAGTGCATGACAATCCTTTTGAAGACATTTTTCCTGATATTCAATAATATAATACAATAAATCCAGGTTGAAGAGACCTTCAAGATCATCGCGTCCAACCTATCAACCAATCCAACCCACCTAAACAACTAGATCATGGCACCCAGTACCCCATCAAGTCTCCTCCTGAATACCTCCAATGATGGTGACTCCACCACCTCCCTGGGCAGATCATTCCAATGGGCAATCACTCTCTCTGTATAGAACTTCCTCCTAACATCCAGTCTAAACCTCCCCTGGCGCAGCCTGAGACTGTGTCCTCTTGTTCTGGTTTTGCCTGCCAGGGAAAAGAGACCAACCTCTGGCTGTCTACAATCTCCCTTCAGGTAGTTGTAGAGAGCAATAAAGTCACCCCTGAGTCTCCTCTCCTCCAGGCTAAGCAACCCCAGCTCCCTCAGCCTCTCCTCATAGGGCTTGTGTTCCAAACCCCTCACCAACCTTGTTGCCCTTCAGTCTAAACATTCCCCTGGTGCCACCTGAGGCCATACCCTCTTGTCCTATCACTTGTTACTTGGGACCAACATTCATTTCACTACAACCTCCATTCAGGTAGCTGCAGAGGGCCTCCTTTTCTTCAGAATAAATAACCCACATTCCCTCAGCCACTCCTCATAAGACTTGTTCCGACTAGTTAAATCTCAGCAGATACTGGTTTCCTAAT
Organism: Colaptes auratus; assembly: GCA_015227895.2. NCBI lineage: Eukaryota > Metazoa > Chordata > Aves > Piciformes > Picidae > Colaptes > Colaptes auratus. The sequence continues at coordinate 35,482,628 of CM026897.1, read as the reverse complement.
TTACGAGTACACCACCCCAGGAGAGTCAAAATTGTTCTGCTGGTCCAAGCAGTTCAGGAGAGTCCCACTTCCACTGAACCCAGCACCACTGAGAACCTATTCCATAAGGCACCTCTTCATTCCAAGTGCACAGCCCAGTCCTACATCTAGTGAATTAAAGGAAGTTTTCAGGAACATCAAGTACCCCTGCAGTAGCTGTTAGAGTTGTGAGGACTTGAGGGACTTAAAATAGAGTACAGTTCAGAAATGGTACAGGTAGGGTACCCAGTCATTATTCCTGCTTACACAAACTAGGCCCTTCAGATAGTTTTCATAGTTTGTCAGAGTTGGAAGGGACCACAAGGATCATCTAGTTCCAACCGCCCTGCCATGGGCAGGGACAGTCTACGATGATCAGGCTGGCCACAGCCTCATCCAGCCTGGGCTTAAACACTTCCAGGGATGGGGCCTCAACCACCTCCCTGGACAACCCATTCCAGGGCTTCACCACTCTCATGGGGAAGAACTTCCTCCTCACATCCAGCCTCAATCTCCCCACCTCCAGCTTCATTCCATTCCCCCTAGTCTTATCACTACCTGATAGCCTGGAAAGTCCCTCCCCAGCCTTCTTGTAGGCCCCCTTCAGATACTGGAAGGCCACAATGAGGTCACCTCGGAGCCTTCTCTTCTCCAGACTGAACAGCCCCAACTCCTTCAGTCTGTCCTCATAGGAGAGGTGCTCCAGCCCTCTGATCATCCTCGTGGCCCCTTCTCTGGACATCTTCCAGCACCTCCAGATCCCTCTTGGAATAGGGGCTCCAGAACTGGAGGAAGTACTCCAGGTGAGGTCTCACCAGAGCTGAGTAGAGGGGGAGAATCACCTCCCTTGACCTGCTGGCCACACTTCTCCTGATGCAGCCCAGGATCTGATTGGCTTTCCGGGCTGCAAGTGCACATTGAGAGCTCATGTTGAGCTTCTCGTCCACCAGCACCCCCAAGTCTCTCTCCTCTGGGCTGCTCCCCAGCCAGTCACTGCCCAGCCTGGATTTGTGCCTGGGACTGCCTCGACCCAGCTGCAGGAGCCTGCACTTGGTCCTGTTGAAGCTCATGAGGTTGGCTTGTGCCCACCTCTCCAGCCTGTCAAGGTCCCTCTGGATGGCATCCCTTCCCTCCAGCGTGTCTGCTGCACCACACAGCTTGGTGTCATCAGCAAACTTGCTGAGGGTGCACTCAATGCCACTGTCCATGGCACCCACAAAGACGTTGAACAAGACTGGTCCCAGGACTGATCCCCGAGGGACTCCGCTTGTCACTGGCCTCCACTGGGACATGGACCCATTGACAGCCACTCTTTGGGTGCAGCCATCAAGCCAGTTCTTTATCCATCTAGTGGTCCATCCATCAAACCCATGTGTCACCAGCTTGGAGACCAGGATGTGGTGTGGGACAGTGTCAAAGGCTTTGCTCAGGTCCAGGTAAACGACATCAGTTGCTCACCCCTCATCTATTAATGTTGTCACTTGTTCATAGAAGGCCACCAGGTTTGTCAGACAGGATTTGCCCTTGGCAAAGCCATGCTGACTGCTCCCAATCACCTCTTCACTACTCTTCTGAGTCAGTAGTGCCTCCAGGAGGATCTGCTCCATGATCTTTCCGGCACAGAGGTGAGACTGACTGGCCTGGAGTTCCCTGGTTCCTCCTTCTTCCCCTTTTTGAAAATGGGAGCAATGTTTGCCCTTTCCCAGTCTGTGGGGACTGCCCCAGTCTGCCATGACTTTTGGAATAGAATAGAGAGGGGCTTAGCAACCTCCTCTGCCAGTTCTCTCAGCACCCGTGGGTGTATCCCGTCGGGTCCCATGGACTTGAACACTTTCAGGTTCTTCAGGTGATCACCAACCTGAGCTTCACTTATGATGGGCAGTTCTTCCTCCCCGTCCCTGGCATCGTCTGCCATGACTCCAGGAGTGTGGCTGGAGGCCCTTGCAGTGAAGACTGAGGTAAAGAAGTTATTGAGTACCTCAGCCTTTTCCACATCACTTGTGACTAATTCACTACTTTCCTTTCTGAGGGGGCCCACACCTTCCCTAGTCTTCATGCCATTAATATACCTGTAGAAGCTCTTAGTGCTCCCTTTAACCTCCCTGGCTAGATTCAATTCCAACTCTGCTTTGGCTTTCCTAACCAGGCCTCTTGCTGCTCGGGCAGCTTCCTTATATCCCCCCTGTTCTGTCTGTCCTTCCCTCCACTTCCTGTAGAGTTTCTTTTTAAGTAATAGTGTGTCCAGGAGCTCCTTGTTCATCCAGGCAGGCCTCCTAGCGTTCTTCCCTGCTTTTCTCTTTGTTGGTATACATAGCTCCTGGACACAGAGGAGGTGGTCCTTGAATACTGACCAGCTGTCCTGGGTCCCTCTTCCCTCCAGGGCTTCGTCCCACGACACTTTGGCTAGCAGATCCCTGAAGCGATCGAAGTCTGCACCCCTGAAGTCTAGGGTCATAAGCTTAGAATAGGTCCTCCTGATAGCCCTGAGGAGATTAAATTCAACTGCTTCATGGTCACTGCAGCCAAGGCAGTCTCTGAGCCTCACACTGGTTACCAGCCCTTCCCTGTTGGTGAGAACAAGGTCCAGCAGAGCACCTTTTCTTCATGATTCCTCTACCATTTGGAGGAGGAAATTGTCTTCTATGCAGTCCAGGAACATCCTGGATTGCTGGTGCCTTGCTGTGTAGTCCCTCCAGCAGATGTCAGGGTGGTTGAAATCACCCATGAGGACCAGGGCTTGTGACCTGGAAGCCGCTTCTATTTGCCTATGGAGGGCCTCATCTGCTTGGTTCTGCTGGGCAGGTGGCCTGTAGGAGACCCCCACAGTAATATCTCCTTCCCCTGTCTTGCCTTTAATTCTAACCCATACACTCTCAACCAGCTCATCATCCCTCCCCAGGTGGAGTTCTGCTGGTTCCAGCTGGTTATTTGACCTAGAGGGCAACACCTCCTCCTCTCCTTTCCCTGCCTGTCCTTCCTAAAGAGCTTAGACCCATCTATCCCTACATTCCAGTCATGGGAATCATCCCACCAAGTTTCAGTAATGCCCACTATGTCATGGCCTCCCAGCAGCACGGTGGCCATTAATTCATCCTGTTTGTTGCCCAAGCTGTGTGCATTTGCATAGAAGCACTTCAGCTGGGCTGGCCCTGTTGTCCTCTTGTGCCAATTCCCCTTGGTTTCCACAGGGTGTCCTGGTGTGTCATCTGTGTCTTGCCTGAGGGCAGCAAGTTGAGAGCCCTTACCAGGTCAAATCTAGTTTAAGCCTTGTCAATGAGCCCTGCTAATTCTGTGCTACATATATAAGATAAAGCAATCCAGCCAACAAGATGGTGAGGTTGAAGGGAAAGATCGGAAAGTGGGCAAAAAAATATTCATAGTTACACAAAAATGAGAATTTGATAGGAGCATTTTAACAATCTCCAAAATATCAATGAAAAAGTGTTGGTTCTCCCTGGACTTTCAGGAGATTAGGCAGCCTATCTGGTGTCTGGTGCTCTGCAGAATCAAGGGCAGGGGAAATTCGGTACAGTCATGAACAGCAGGATTACAATTATCTTCCGGGGGAAAAAATGAAAAAATAATTAGAAAAAAAGAAAAAGAAAAAAAAAAGAAGAAGATAGGATCTTGCATTAAAAGTTGTCAAGACTGTAGATGTGTATCTCTGTACTGTCATTCTGTGGGCCTGATGTGGAGTCATAGAAGTGAGAAGAGAAAACTGCAATTACAAAACAATGTTGTCTACAGAGCTGTAGTCAGGAAATATTTTAAGCATTTAGACCTGATGTTGTGATAAGGATCAATACACCCGAGGCCTAATGAGACCTAGAGAACATATTTGCCACAACAGTGAAGCAACTTCCATCTTTTTTTATTTTATTTTTTTTAATGTCCATATTATTCTAGGTAAAATGGGAAGCAACCGCAAGGAGGTACAGCTTTGAAGAGTCCAAAAACATTTGCTATAATGGAATTTGAAATGTGAATTTTTTCCTTCTTCAAGATGAACTGCCAAGTGGAAGGATTTTCTGTGTAGCAGATGATGAATTCTAAGTGCAGGGAGGGAGCAGAGGACTGATAGCTATGAAACGGAGGGTTTCTGAAAATTAGCTGTGATTTTGAGTCATTAATTGTACAGAAAACTGTGCTTGGTTTGACATTATGTATTGGTATTAGCAGAGATGTGACAGAAAAATAAATCCCATTCAGTGTTTCCTCTTTTAGGGCTTGCCAGTTGTTGTATATTTCCCAGCAAGTGATGACAGTCTTCAAAACACAAGGAGTCAAAGGATCAGTGAGTGCCCAGCACCATTCCTCTTCAAAACTGAGCCAACAGCCTCCTTGAAAATCAGGTCCCAGGGCAGTACAAGCAGGAGAGTGTGTATCTGCTGGTGGGCAGAGTTTGAAAGGTCTGTAGTCTCCCATCAACACCAACCCAGGGAGGCTCAGCTGCAGTCCTGAAGCTGAACTTGGCTGGATGAGGAGTGCCTCATTGAAGTCCCACCCATCCATGTTGGTCCTACGCACATCAGATGTAAAATGGAAGTTTTCCATGCTTCCCTGCACAGCAGCGCTGCAAAGTGTGTTGTATGTGACTGGCTGGATAGGGATATGCTTGGACTCAGGATTGGAAACCCCACTGAGGAGAAAAAAGGGCAAGCATCTTTTGCACTATTCCTATACCACAGCTATGACAACACAACTATTTAGCATTTTGCCTGATTATTTTGCAGGGAAGAAAATACAATCTCATAAGCATAAGCTTATGATTTTGTTTTGAATTCTCTTCCTGCTGTTTCAGAAATCCTATCTCAGTAGGTTTAAAAGCATAATTTTTCACTCAAGTTAGCTCAAGCAATGTAATTCATGCAACACAAAAGCTATGTTAGACTGCAGGCTAATATGCTCAGGAACTTGTTAGCTACCTATATTTGCCACAGGGAAGGGGGCGGGGGGAGGTAGTCTGAGCTACAATGCAATGAGTAACACACCTGCAAACTTGGCTTTGCTCTTAACGTAATATAAATAGAAGCAGGAAACTCCATGAGTATAATTGGATTCTAAAGACACACAGCGATCACTGGTATACATTCAAATAAGTATACATTGAACTTCACTCTCCAACTTCTGTAGCAGGTTTCTACTGGCATTCACAGCAGGGAAATGACAGCCCATGCAAAAGCTACTGAGGATTAGAGAGAGATACTAAAATCTTTGCATCTTGCAGCTATGGCCTCTACTGGGCTTTTCATTCAGTTTAGCTTTGACTTATCTACTCCTAAAGACAGATCAAAACCGTAGGATTGAAGCTACTTTTTCTGTATTTCTGACTTTGGTGAGTGAGTCTTACCTGACTGAAAATTAGGGCTAAATCATCATGATACTTCGGATTTCCTCAAATAAGTTTGTACAGGAAGTAGATTGCCCTGTTGTTCCAAATGCACATGGTAGTTTCATAGGGATACATTTGTGCAACGATTTGCTTCCTGGCTGCTATTTTCAAGAACAGACAGCAAATCAAGCCTCAGCCTTTCCAAGGGTTTAGATTCAGGTCAAGATAAAGATGAAGGCATTGAGGATCATTACTGATTCAGATACATTCAACGTACATAGACACACAATGGAATTGATGTATTTTTACTGGAAGGATTTGTTGTCATAAATAAGTTTAAAATGTCCCATGCTGACAGGGATCTGCGCTTTGCCAGCCAACAATAGCTATACAATACAATACAATACACCACCAGGTTGGAAGAGACCTTCAAGATCATCATTACTACTGCAACCCTGTCCTAAGCGTTCAACATGGTACAGATTTGTTGCCTTCCAAAGCCTTCTGGCAAAAGACAGTGTTTGCTCATGTAGTGGTTCAGTTTCTGTCTGAGGCAAACAGCAACTATAAGACACATTATTAAAATTATTAGAGCACAGAATAACATCCCATGTACACAGGGCTGTTCCTAAACCCTACCCCACCAAGGACCTACTCCCACAAGACATTCCTGTATACTAGGCTTTTGGGGTCTGCTACCCCTTCCTCACTCCTTATGCTCAAGCTTGCATGACTTCCTTCTTCATACAGCCTCTACCACTAGCAAATCTTCTTGAATGTTTTTTGAAAATCTACCAAAAAATATCCAGAGCACTCCCAGTTTTTCCTATTACTCATAGCTTTAAAATATCTAAGCAGTTTATTTTAAGCCACTCCTTCATCTAATTCCATGTCTTTAATCAAATTATCCTGCTGTTAGCTGTTCTCTCAGTAATCCTCAAAAAATTGTTTCTCGGCTAAGCTGATTTGTAACAAAGTCTCCTCCAGAAGCTATATTCTGAAGCCAGGACGCTTGGTCTGTCTGCCCTGACTCTGAGCTTTTAAAGTCTTGGTCATTTCCTCTTGGGGTTGTTTCGCCTGGATGTAGATGAGTAAATGTGATGCCTTTTGAAACAGTCCTTGGCTTTCTTCTATAGTCCAGAAATCATTAAAACAGTATCAGATGAGCCAAGGCAAACTGCCAGCTGAGATGCAGGGTTTTTGCCATACCAGTGGCAGGCAACAGTTTGCTTTTTCAGGAAAGTAAGTGAAATATCAATAATATTGTTGAGACTAAAAGGGAAAGGAGACCAGTTTTCTGCTCACTTGTATGGCTAATTACTTAATGAACTTCTGTCTCTGAGTCGGTTTGAGAATAAAAAAGCACCCTTTTCAAAACGTAGCAAAATATTGTCACCATGATGCTAACAGGAACTTTTTTTTTCAAGTGAGATCTCTTGTTAGTGCTATTAAAGTTGATAAATAGTGTCTACCAGGGTAAATAAATGCTTAAATGGATGCTGAAGTAGGATCTTGAACTTTGTCCTCCTATATATCTCCTAATAAGAGACCTGTCCCCTGGGCCTTTCTACAGAAAGGAATAACTCCCACAAAATAAACTGGCATTGGGATCTAATAGTGAGATCAGTTTGCAGAATTTAGCAGTGGGTTCTATATTAATGCTCCTCCAGAAGTGTGATGACCTTGGTCGTTTCTCCAAAACAATGAACGTGGAAGTTTAGCAGTTATAGATCCTGTGGAAGTTGCTTCTGTTAAATGTCAGTCTTCTTTTGTATGTCAAATATTTCACATGTCATTTTGTATGGATTGAGTGTTCTCTCATGCCTTTCTTCCCTACCTCAAAGAAGTTTGTGACTTAAATCTAAGAGACTGTCATGGATTAAGTTGGATATTTGTTGCTGTCATGCCAGCCTCATCCTGCCTCATGCCAGCTTCAAAATGAAAGTGCTGGCTGGAGCAAAGTTCAGATTGCAACATGAGAAGCTTCCTATTCCAGTTGCAGCTTTGGGGTTCTTGATTTTGGCTGTTGGCTCTTTTTCCTGCTGCGATGGTGGCATGATGGGGAAGGATGTAGGGGTTTAGCTTACTGGCTTCTGCTTGCTGCTGCTTTCTGCTGTGCTTTTACTTCAAATAGGCTAAGGTAATTGTGCATTATGCTCTCTCTTTTGTATTTAAACACTCCTTTATCTCCACTCTTTATCTCAACCCAGAGGTGTTTTTGTTGTGGAGTTATTTTTTCTTTTGTCGTTGTTGTTTGCTTGTTTTGTTTTGTTTCATGTGTGTTACTTCTCACTTCTTTATTTGGGGGAAACAGGAAGGTTAACCTTTTACAGTGCATTAACCTGTAACAGAGAGTTTTTTTCTCTGCGGAAACAAAGAAAGATTGCCAACTGCAATCACAATCTTGCATGGAGCAATTTATTACAAACTTGCATGAATTTCCACTTGCCCAGTACATTGTATTAATGAGGTAGTCAGACCACTGCAAGAGAAGATGTAATAAAAGGAAAAAGGAACCCGTATTCCCAGAGAAGTATAAATGAATTTTTAGTACATGAATATTTAGGCTGAATCTTGTCCATTTTCCCCTAGAGCCTTCTAGATCAAAGAGAGAAGCTGAAGAAAGCCATCACTGGGGTTCCCATGAACAGCCTGGTCTAATATAAAAAATAAGGTTTTGCACAGCATCCTGCCAGTTAACTCCTGTGAAGCCAAAAATGAAGTAAAATGGCTGTGAGGATACTGAGTGAAACTAAAAAATCAAAGAATAGGACAAAGTGTATTAGACCCATGCTACATAGTCTCTCCTATGACAGAGCTTCATCTAGAGCCTGGAATGAATTCCAAATGTTGCTTCATGTACCACTGAATGGGAGGACCTGGGATATTCACCTTGAAAATTATTCAGAATTATGTAGTTCGGTACCAGTATGTTGCTTTATCTAAAAAGCTGGAGGGAAAAATCAGTTTGTCACTGTCTTCATCTGAATGAGGTCTGTGGTGACAGGTTGGACTTGATGATCTTTGAGGTCTCTTCCAACCTTGGTGATTCTGTGATTCTGTTTTGGTTTGTTATGTATTTGAAGTGTTTGGAAACAGAGATTTCATGGTACTTGCTAAAGTAATGGAGAATGACACAACAGCCAAATGGCAGGAGGGAATACAAATTTAGAAATGGATCAGATGGGAACACAATGACTGATCAATGATAATTCAGAGATGAATGGGCTGAATCTGACATGATCCTATGGCTTTTGTTTTTCCACTTTCTACTCCAAGACAAAATATGTAATAATGAAAAAAGGCCTAATTTTTTTAAATCCGTTTTGGGGAGACTTTTCCAGGCTGGAAAGGAGGAAGAAGCCCTATTTGAATGACTGGAAATTAAAAGGACTAAGTGGTCAGGAAAAGTTTTCTAACAAAGCAAATGTCTTCATGCAATATGAGCTATGAATATATGGGCAGGCAATTACACAATCTATTATAGGCCACTGCATATAGGATGGCAGCTACTGAACTCTTAGCTACAACATGTTTGGATAGAACAGTACCTTAATTTTTCTTCCCCTTTCTGTTAATAGGAAGAACAGCAGCTGTGAGGAACATTTGCTGTGGGCACAGTGTGGCCTGCATTAAAGATGAAACATTCAAGGAGAACATTTCAACAGTGATGCAGAACCCATTTTGATTTCAGCTGCAAACATGTTCAATCTTGTTTAAAACTGAGCCTCTTAGAATGCCTCTGCAGAAGATGAGAAATATTAGAAATAAAGCTTGCATTTACCTTGGAAGCAGAAGTTCGTAGAAACACAGAAAGAATATCCCCTTATTTGCTTATATTTGGTGTAATTCTGTGCAAGAAGGTATTGCACTGTACATCCCAGAATTTGAAATGAATGTCACATCCCCTTGTGGACATGGAATTCTGAGAGATTTTTTCCCCCAAAACTTTTATTAGATCAGTTATGAGCTCATGGAGCTTACTGGGGTACAAAACCCAAAGAAGCAAACAAAAAAACCAACAACCAAACAAAACCACCAAACCAACAAACAAATAAAAGGGGGAAAGTGATGAGACACAAGTCTGAATCAAAATTCTCAGAGAAACCCAAAGCAGAACAATGCCTCACATTTCTGAATGTAGAAGTTTAAATGTGGAACAAAACATTGCAGCTGCATTTATAAGGAGCTTAGCATCCCAACCCATAACAAATTTGGAATTAAAGTCTAAATTATCTAAATAATATTTTTTTTTCAGATACTTGATTATTTCCCCTGTAACAGCTTCCTTGGTTTAGCATTGCTTCAGTTCTACCTGCAGTCTAAGGATTTTGCTGTATGCCAGCTGTACCTGCAGTTTTACTTTCTGTGGTCTTGATAATTTTGACTGCCATGTATTTGTCTAATCACTCCCCATCATTCACATTTTCCCAGGTGAAAGAATACCGTAGTTCATTTACACATTATTTGTATTCACGTGTTTTAAATCAACCATCTGTTAAGTTCATCTGATCTTCTTGGGCCTTTTATTCTGGGTAGCAGGAACTGAATTTTCTGTTTGCCTTCTCTCTGACTTTCAGAAATGGTTGTACCTATCACACCTCCTCATTGGCTTCTCTCCCAAACTAAAGCTCCCTAGTCTATCTTATGTCCTCTCTCAGTGAAGCTTCTC